>NW_019014422.1:12544-39202 GCF_000150535.2 Carica papaya | reverse complement strand
AATGAATGATGCATTACATGGAAAATGGTTGTGGAGGTACAGTAGTTAAAGGAAATTGTATATGGAAGAGGGTTGTGGAGGTTAGATAGGTTGTAAGGAATATGGGAGATGAAAACAATGGTACTGTCAGAGCTCATGGCAGAAACCTGTGGAAGAAAATTGCAATGGGTAGACAAAAATTTCCTAATCGCACAAAATGCAGTGTTGGGAAAGGTGATAAGATCCGGTTTTGGGAGGAGGTTTGGTGTGGTGATGTTAAACTAAAGGAAAGATTTCCTGGAATTTTTCCCATTGCTCAAAATAAAAACATGTTTGTGGAGGAAGCATACTCGGTCAATAGGGGGGAGAGAGTTTGGAATGTGCAAGTCACAAGGAATTTAAATGATTGGGAAGGGGATGAATACCAACAGCTGCTATTTTATGTGTCTAATGTTAACTTGAACAATCAGCCAGATAAGAGGTTGTGGAAGCATGAAAAGAATGGTTCTTTTACAGTTAAATTGTTCTACAGGCAGATCAATAATGAGGTGAGTAGTGGCCCTTCTGCCCTCCCATTTAAACAGATTTGGAAGATAAATGTTCCACAAAGAATGGCGTTCTTTACAATGGAAGCTTGCAAGGGTAGCATTTTGACAATTGACATGCTGATGAGAAGGGGACGGTGTATGGTAAACCGTTGTTTTATGTGTAAATCAAGTGCAGAATCATGCAACCACCTTTTACTATGGTGCCCAATGGTGTCCAGTTTATGGACCATGATATACTGGATGTTGGGGATTCAGTGGGTAATTGCATGATTGGTGAAAGGACTTTGGGCTTGGGAGGGGCTGTGCAAAAAGAAGAAACACTTATCTCTAATTCTTACTTCTATTTTTTGCGTAGTGAGGAATGAAAGGATTCCTAGAGTTTATGAGGGGATTGAAAAAATTTTGTGAACATTAGAAATTGATGATTTTATACTTTTGGGTTTATGTTCCTGGATCATGACATCAAAAGTTTAGAAAATTTTGAAGATGTTATTGATCACATAATTGAAATATAAATGCGATGTACATGGGTGGTACCTCTTGGTATTGATGTTTATATATACTACAAAAAAAAACATGTTATAGCTGTAACATGAAATCTTTCTTTTTTCTCTTCCTAATTCTTTTTGGTTAAGGGAGGTTTTCATACCCTCTAATTTTATTGAATTTTAAAGACATATTTAGGTAGAACAAAAAGATATTAAATTGAATAGTTTTAGTATTAACAATGATTACTATTTTCTAATATATGTAATTTATTTAGGCTATTTAAGTAGATGATAAATAAAGAGCAGAGCTGCTCTCTACACTCCTACATAGTGTTTGAAGAGAAAACTAAAAAGTTTTGTTGATTGCTCATAGGTTAGTAAGGAGAGTTCTCGAACATTTTGCCACCAGTCTTAAACCATCTTTAAATATCAACAACAAAAATCATTAGACATTCGCTTCCAATGATTACAATAATATAGTGACCACCGTATGCCACGATCTACCTCTTACTAAGGAGCAATAAGATGTCCTTGTTGTTGACAATTCAACTAATGAGAGCAAGTTAGCCAAAGATATCATATTGATCATCCGACTAATGGGTACAAGTTAATAGATGAGGTAATCAAGGAGATTTTGAAAGATATTGTGACTTCTCAATTTAGTTATGGGCAATGATGTCTTCAAATTAAAGACGATAGTATTCTAGTTAATTGAAGAATAAAGAGGCCCCACTTAAAGAGAGTAGAGATTACGTAGAACATTTTTTTGGCTCTCAACAGTAATAAGGAATTAGTTCATTATTTTCGAAACTTTTCATTCATAAATTGGTACACTATTTTAGAATTCTTGTTTCTGAAACCATCCTTGTTTCCTAGGATGATTTCAAGTTTTACAGATTTCCATTCTTTAGAAGACATGTCCAAGGCCTCACCTTCTTGCTACTTAGACATTTTCGAGTTTTTACCAAATGCCCGGGGGGGGGGGGGGGCAGGGATGATGTAGAACATGAAGACCTTAAGATATATTATCATGTTATATGATATTTTTGTAATTACAATGCAAGCATTATTGGGGATATTAAGCTTATTTCATAACTTTTAAAATAAGTTCATTGCAACTTTAGTATTTTATTTTTTATTTAGTTAGAATTCTTAATTTGCTATTGTGTCCATGTTTAAGAACAATAGCCATATTAGGCTAGGTAGATACTCTATTAATACATGGGTGCTTTATCGTTATAAAAAACCTTGCTTACAAATAAAATTATTGATTTTCTTTGATTGGTTTAAGTACCTAGTAAACTCGTGATTGTGGTTGTCTAACCTTGTGTGGTAGTTTTTTGTGATTGGATTTATCTTTTATTTTGTTTGATTTTTCTTTTCTTTTCTTTTTTAACTTTAATTTACTTCACTATGTCACTAGTCTCTTTTTCTCCTTGGAAGCGCAATATGGGGTTCTCTAGTTCCATGTATTCCAACATGGACAATTTTCTTTTTGAAGTAAGGAGTATGGTATGATTACACAAGCACCAAAGGAGTATTAATTTATGTACAAAAATATTTACATGTCAATCAAAATATCAATAAGGTTATCAAAATCTTCCATTGATTAAAGAGAATTACTCATTAACAAAAAGTTTAGGGTCTGGAGCTATCTATTTTTAACTTTATCAAAGTCATCTTCCACTTCCTCAAAATCTCTCATACTTCTCTCTTGCCGCGCCACCCAAAAAATAGAAAAGGGAATGAGGCTAAGGTGTTTCTTCTGAGTAGCAAACGAGAGTAACATGTTTCTTCTTTCCGTTAGTACCCTTCCACTGCTAAATCACTTTTCTCATTGAATCAGTCATCACCTAACTGATGCCCAATTAACCTATAAGCCAAAGTCCACAATTTATACACAAGCAAGTACCAAAGAAGGGTGTGATTACACGACTCCTTCCTTTTATATAAAAAGATCTGTTCGCTAGTATTTTCCCCGCCAAACTAGCTTTTTAACAGGGAGCATACATTTTTTTACCAGTTTTCGATGCAAAGAAAGCAACTATAAGTGGAGCATTAACCTTCCAAATTTGTCAAAAAGAAAAATTGATACTCGTGGCATCATTTTTATCATACGATTATTGAAAGACGCGACCGAGAAGAACCCTCTAGCATTGAGTCTTCAAATTGGTTGATCATTGCTTCCATTGATTGTAGCGATAGAAAGTGTTTGGAGGAGTGTAACACCCCGCCCATCCCTGTGCTTAATCAATTTGGAAAATCTTATTTATTCGGGCCTTTGGCCACATTAAACTTAATTAATTTACTTTACTTAATATTTACTATATTTCGTAAATTTGGTTGATATTTATTTATTTTGTTTTTATTCAATTTTACTCTATTTAATTTAATTTATTTTATTACTATTTAATTTTACGTCTATATCATTTAATTACTTACAAAAATTTGAGAGAAATTGGGCAAATTGGGAAGAAAATCCGACGGGGAGACAGGCTACCTACGCGGGTATTGGGCTCTGTGCACGTGCGCATGTGCGCACAGCAGCAGTGGGACATGTGCACAGCGTGCACGTCCCATCCGCATGCACGCACGGGATGTGTGTATAGCGCGCACGTCACATCCTAGCGCATGGCGTGGGGTCAGGACTTGCGCGTGTCCTGTCACGCGCAGGTGGGCCGTCCGCATGTCACCTTGCGCACGGAGTCCGCACAGCAGGGCTGCGCGGATAGGCCTTGTACGTCTAGGGCTTGCGCGCGCGGCAGGAGGCTTGTGCGCCTGCAAGCTAGCTTGCGGCGCGTCGGTCGGGGCACTGCCATCTCGGGCAGTGCGCCGCCATCGCAGGAGGCCCTCCTCCCTCGTTTTTCGTCCCGAGCATCTTTTTCTCCTCTATTCATTGGATTTCGCCACTTGGCACGAATCCTATGGTTCCAAAATTTTATAAATTGCCCTTACCCTTCCATTTCTCCCAACACTTCCATTTTTCAAGATTTAGAGAGAGAGAGAGAGAGAGAGAGAGAGAGAGAGAGAGTAGTCTAGTGAGACAATAAGAGAAAGAAAGGAGAATGGTGCAGGAGAAAACATCGAAATTTCGGTAAGAAATCTAGTATTTCTTTCGACGTTTTAAGAAGTATTTTTGGATAAACTAATTTTATATGATTGTAATTTTGTCTGTTTTGTATGCTTCTATGTTTAGATGAGTCGAATTATTTTTGTTTTCAAGCATGCTATGTGAATTGAAGATATTTGATGAATTGCATGTAATAACTATAAAATGTAACCAATATAATTGTCTAGTAAAAATAAAGAGTACAAAAAAAAAAAAAAGAGATAAGTGGAATGAAGTCTGAATGGTCCGAAATCTATTTGTATTGACATGCATATTGTATCAAGTGTCTCATTAAGCTTTTTAATTCTGAGAGATATCTGTTCTCTTTACCATTCGGGGTATCTGTTTTCCCTTCTCCTATTTGGTTTGGAAAGACGTAAGATAACTACTTTCAGTGGATGACGACTTACCCTCTGACGAGAGTGGTATCGCACTATCTGTGGGAGTTACCTGTGGTTAAGTAATATCGTGACTATAGATATCTGTTAGAGCCGCTATGGCTGGTACGAACATGGTCATAGATCGTATCATGGTTTGACAAGTCAGAAATGGGTATGAGCAAATTACTGTATTTGCATCTGATCTGGTCATTTCACTTGAATAGTTGAAAATCTGTATCTGCCCTCAGAGATGGAAGTTGTAACGACTTTGCGGAGCATGACACGAAAAATCTGTGCATTTCATGATTTATTTGATTTTCTCTATTATCTAGCATGATGTGTGTTTGGTTGTTTATATTAACGCGCTGCTTTTTTAATGAATAAATTATTTTCATGATAGAAAATAGGTATACGAGGAGGTCAAATGGTAAGTTTTTAAGTTAAAATAATTCACATTTGAAACTCACTCTTTCCATACCCCCCTCCTCCAGATGAGGAAGAAAGTGAGGAATCGCAAACTGACCTATCATTGGAAGTTTATGAGGATCCCGTGGATCTACTAGTCTAAGTGTATGTCTGTTCAAGCACTCTGATGAGTCCAATAACAAAATGAAAGGAGTGATCTTTATGTTTTGATTTTGTATTTTGTAACCATTTCAGACCTCAGCATATATACGTATTGAAATTCATGCATATTTTGTAAGGGATTCATAATAATTTTTGTTCCGCTGCATAAAATTTTATCATACACGTTATTCCGTATCTATATCTGATACTCATTTCTCTTAAATAGCACTTAGGATGTCACAAGGAGCGTCTTATAGTCATTTACTTCCCAATCATTAAGATTTCTCATAACTTCTGTATGCCACTCTCCTCCTACCCCAGGTGGCTCTATACAATTCGTGGATCAATATATTCTTGTGTGCTCAATAACATTAATATGAGGGAATTATTCCTTGAGTGATCCCCCTCTTAATCAAGGATTATGCCAGAAGCTATTCCTGCTCCAGTACCAACCACCAATTGATAAATCCTGAATTTTTTTCCTGCTTGTGCATATTTTTTTCCACATTCACTTTCCACGGGATCTGGTCAATAGTCAGTATGTTACTCTCTATCCATGGTCCCAAACTTTGTTCTTTCTTTTTGAAGTAGAAGGTATAATATGTATTTATTAATTACAAGCACCAAACGGGTGCCAATCCATGTACAAAAGATAATTATATGTCAATCATACAATCGATAAGATTACGTAAATCCTCCATAAAATATAAAAAATTACTCATAACTAAAAGGCTCAAGGTCTAGTACCATCTAGCTTTAACTTTATCAAGATCCTTTTCCACCTATTCAAAAGCTCTTTTATTCCTTTCCTTCCACACTGCCCAAAAGATAGTAAGATGAATAAGTCTTAAATGTTTTTTCCTACTACTAACGCTCTTTCATGCCTGTAACTCATTGCTAGCATTATTCGCCATTACCCAATTGATATCCAACAATTCATGCGCCATACACCATAGTCTATATGCTAAGGGATACTATAGTAGAATATGATCACAAGTCTCTTCTGCCCTCTTATAAAGATGGCATCCGTTCACCAAATTTCTTTCCCTTTTCATCAATTTGTCAATGTTTAGAATATATCCCTGTTTTGGTTTCTAAGCAAAAAAAAGCAATTCTTGGGGGCGCATTCACTCTATATTTATTGGAACGGGAACTTGTTTTCCATTAATTCATTCTTGATCAAGTATTTATAAAATGATCCAATCGAAAAGGTCCCATTTGAGTTAAGGGCACAAATCGATTGATTATCACCTTCATTCAAGGATATGGAAGACAATAGAGATTTATAATCATTTATTTCCCAATTATTAAGATTCTTTAGAACCTCCACATGCCCTACCTTCCTCAGCGTCTCTGAATGACTTCTTAACTGATATATCCTTATAACGTGCAATTTAAAGATCTATGAGAGACTATCTTTAAGGGCTTCCTTTTTGAGCCATGGATCCATCCCAAAATTGGTTCTCTCTCCATTGCCAACTCTCCACTGGATGCATTTATGTAACTATGTTTTGGTTCTCTTCTTATTGCAACTCTCCACCAAATACATTTATGGAAACTATCTCTTTCCATACATATCTTTTTCCATACCCTTGTCCCGAGCGGTTTAGTTATCTCTCTAAGATACTAGCTCCTATCAATTGTGCCATATTTTATCTCAATAATCCTATGCCACAAAATCCTAGTCTCTTTGATGAAACTCCAAATTCATTTACCCCATAATGCCTGATTTATTTCTACTAGCGACCTCAAACCCAAACCGCTCTATTTCAAGGTTCTGTTTAACATATCCCAGACCACCAGATGGTACTTTTTTCCTTAGAGAGACCCTATAAAAATTTGCATTGAATTAGTTTCAATTTTCTTACAACACTCACTGGAATTGTTGGTAAAGACATGTAATACAGAGAAAATTTGGACAACGTACTCTTTGTAAGAGTGAGATGCTCGCCTTTGGATAAGAGATTTCTCTTCCACTGTGCTAATTTCCTATCAAACCTAGCCATAATAGGATCTCATGTCCTCACATTGAATGAATTCAATTCTCTTTGCAATCTTCACCGGCATCGTAAGAGTGGATAGCTAATAGATAGGTAGATTGGTGAGTTTGATAAGAGTGAGCCTACCCCATTTCGATAAGAAGTTCCTTTTCCATTCGGCAAGCCGATTCTTGATAGATTTAATCACCGGATCCCACGTACACGGATCTTCGTATTTGGAGCCTAATAAGATACCCAAATACATAATAGGTAGCTTAGTTGCTTTGCATCCCATAATGTTAGCAAGTTGGTTCTCATCCCTTGTATTGCCAAACCTAACCAATTCAGTCTTCCTCAAATTGATTTTAAGACCAGAAACCAGTTGAAAGCACAACAAGACACATGTCAAGTGTAACAGATTTCTAACCTCAGATTGACAAAATATCAAAGTATCACTACAAAGAAAAAGTGTGAAATGTGGCCAGAACCAGAACCTTTCCCAATAGTGATGTCTTTCAACAAATTCAGATTAATAGCCCTTCCAATCAAAGCATTCAATGCCTCCATAACAATAAGGAAGAGTAATGGAGAAAGGGGATCGCCCTGGCGAAGCCTGCAGGATGTAGAAAAGAAGGAAGAGGGTCTGCCATTAACTAATACCGCAAAGGAAGTGGTGGTAATACAGCTGACCATCCAATTAATCCATTTTTTACCAAACCCCATTCTTCTCATCATATAAGTAAGGAAGCCCCAGCTGGTATGATCATCAGCTTTCTCAATGTCAAGCTTATGTAGAACCGCATCCTTTTTGTTTGAAATTAACTCATCCACCACTTCATTGGCAGCCATGACAGCATCCAAAATCTGTCTACCACCCACAAATGCTTGTTGACATTCCCCAATAATTTCAACCAATATTTTAGACAATCGATTAGCCGAGACTTTAGCAATTAATTTATAAATGCAATCCACAAGGCTAATGGGTCTAAAATCTCTAATCTCCTTAGCACTTTTCTTTTTAGCAATGAGTACAAGAAAGGTAGAATTAATAGATTTTACGAATTTACCTGAATCATGCAAGTCCCGAAACACACCCATGACCTCCTCCTTGAATAAAAACCAGAAGTCTTGTAGGAATTTCATGTTAAACCCATCCGGTCTTGGTGCCTTGTCACCGTTACACATCTTAAGGCTATCCACCACCTCACTTTCAGGGAATTTAGATTCAAGAAACTGTTTGCTCATCTCAGAAATGATTCTAAACTGATATTCATCCAATTTCAGGCGATCAGCACACTCTTTGGAGTACAAATCAGCAAAAAATTCTTTTAGCTGCCTCTCTATTCAAAGCTCTTGTAAGAAATTACATCTTCTTCTATGACTGGCCAAAGTGTGGAAGTACTTGGAATTGCGATCATCGTCTTTCAGCCATTTCTCCCTAGATTTTTTTCTCTAAGATATCTCATCCCTTTTCAAAATGTTAGCAAGTAAAACCTTCAGATCGGCCCTATTCAAGATCTTATCTTCATTTGAGCCGAAAGCCTCATCTTTGTAGGCGAGTTCTTCCAAATCAGAAAACAGCTCATTTAGTTCCTCTCTTTCTTTAACCAGTTCATTTTTAGTCCACTGTTTGATTACATTTGTAAGAGCGTTCAATTTGCAGGCAACAATGTAGCTAGCTTTCCCATGAAAATGTGTATTTTCCCTAGTCTCCTCTACTAATCTTCTGAAACTATCCACTTCCAACAATGTAGCTAGCTTTCTCATATCTTTGTAGTTTGCACCCAAAGACATTTCTAAATACTTAATCAGAAGCTTCACTACCTTGCATCCCAAGACTTAGTCATTCTCGACGTATTTGCCCCATCACTCAATCTCACAAGCTTAGATTTAATAATGTTAATCTCAAGACTAGAAACCGCTTGGAAACAAAGTAAGATGCATCTTAGATTAAGCAGTGTTTCTTCCTCTGTTCACAAAATACTAAGGTGTCACATGCTAAAAAAAGATGAGTAACCTCCTCCATTTGCTCGCCTACACCCACCTTGAGACCTTTGAATAAGCCCACTTCCTTAGCTCTCAATAGCAACTTGTTCAAACTTCCATGGCAATAATAAACAATAATGGTGATAGCAGATCTCCTTGTCTAAGATCCCTTGTAACCTTGAAATAAGAAGATGAACATCCATTCACTAAAACTACGAAGGAAATTGTTGTGATACACGATTAATTCATTTGCACCAGTTTTCTCCAAATCCCAACCTCTCCTATAGTAATCAATAAATCCCTAATTAACACAATCATATACTTTCTCCATATCAAATTTATATAGAATCCCATCTCTATTACGAAAAAGCAAATCATTCACAACTTCATTAATTATTAGACCTCATATATGATTTGTCTTCCAACCTGTTCTGACATTTCCATATCACTTTATCCAACACATTTGCCATAAACCTAGCTAACACCTTTGCAATAAGTTTATACACACTCTTGACTGAACTGGTAGACTTGAAATCATTGATCTTAGTGACACTCTTATGATTTCAGGATCAGGATCTTGTTATTGGACAGTCAACAATAAAGTTATCTTCTAACAAAGGGTTAACACTCTTATTCTTATTGTGAGAGCGATTTATTTTGTAAAAATAGATTACAACTCATCAAAGAGAGCAGCTAACTTGGATCTCATTATAGCGAACTCCAATTTCGTAGTTTAAAATAATATTCTGACTTATCTTTATTAATAGTAAACATATCCCTTTACATAAAGGTTACAATTCTTATTTAAGAATTTTAATTTAATTAGGAATATAAATCTACTTAGAAATACTCTATTAAAATATTAAAAATTTTACACTATTTAAGAATTCAATACTTATGAAAAATTATATATTATTTAGAAATCTAATACTAATTAGAATTTCAACTATCTAAAAATCTAATACTAATTAGAATTTTGTATTTAATTGAATGTTAATCTCCTATTCTTGCTGCGCATTCCATATTTATACCGTACAAATGCATCCATAATAGACACCCCTCCACCTTAGGTATCAAAACCAAAAATGTGGAATTAAAAGATTCACATAAGTCTTCGCTTCGTGGAATTCTTTGAAGAGTTCTAGGATATTCTCTTTCATTGTCTACAAGAACTTGTGCAAAAAACTCACATTAAAACCATTGATTCCTGGTGCTTTGTCCTTACTACATTGTAGAAGTTCCTCGTAAATTTCCTTCTCCATGAATTCTCCTTATAAGGAATCACGATTCTTTTCATCCAAGACTTTAAAACTAAGGCCATCTTACTTAGGCCTCCACTTGAATTCCTCATGATACAATTTGCAAAAGAAAGTTTGTAACCCATTGCCTCAAGTTCTCGTTGCCCTTCACTATCCTGTTTTCAATCACCATTTCCTCCACGTAGTTGCTTCTCCTGTGATAATTAGCCATATAATGAAAGAATTGGGTATTTCTGTCGCTCTCTTTTATCCATTTGGCCTTCGATTTCTATCTTAATGAAATCTCTTCCATTTATAATCTGCTAACTAGCTTAATTTTTAACAACTCCTTTTTGGCTCACTCAATGGTAGACAAACCCACCTCGCCCTCCAACTTGTCCAATGTCTTGATCTCCTGCAACAATGTTTTTGTGTGCTCTTCCTCCCTCATCTCCTCCTCCGTGCACCACTCTTTACATGCACTCTTCGTCACCTTTATCTTCTGTACTAATTTGAAGCTAGCTTTACCACTCACCTTAGAGTCTCTCAACCATTCTTCGACCCTCTTATTGAACTCATTAACTTTTAGCCATTTATCCTTGAATCTAAATAGATATCGGCGCCACTTGATCCCATTAGCAATCAGACATATGTGAAAATGATAAAAAATACAATCCTTGGCAATAGCTTCTGACATATATCTGGACTTATAAATTGGCATGACAATGAAATCAAGAATCTATCAATATGAGAGTGCGGCAAAATTAGATCTCTAATTAGACCATGTCCACTTTTGTTTTTAGAAATAAAAAGTATAAAGTGTATATTTAACACATTAGCACCAAAAGGATGCCATCTATGTATAAAAATATTTACAGTTCGGTCAGTACATCAATAAAATTCTTAAAATTTTCCACCCTATTAACATCATGACCTAAACACAAAACCTATATAGTGTAGCCATCTATCCTAATCTTAGTAATATCTTCTTCAATTCCCTCAAAAGCCTTCTGATTTTTTTCTTTCCAAGTAATGGAAAAAATACTGAATTGAATGAGATTTATAGTTTTCCTCCCCTGATAATTTCTTCCCAAGCCCTTAATTTATCTCTCATGGTGCTTGCAATGATCCAGTTAATGCGCAAAAAGCCATAAACCATAATCTATAAACTATAGATCACTAGACACCATTAAAAATATGATTATAGGACTCACCTCCCTTTTACACATAAAAAATCTATTCACTAAAATTTCCCCTCATTAGTTTATCAATGGTTAAGGTACATTATCTACTTACTTCCTAAACAAAAAAAACTACTTTAGATGGGGCATTCACCCTCTAAATCTGCTTGGCCGGAAAGGTGATATCCTCGTCCTCATTATGTTTAACTGGGTATCTATAATAGGATTTGACTATAAAGTTCCTTTTCTTCTTTATTTTCTATACTAGTCAGTAGTCTAAGCAAATTTTCATATTCTTCAACTTCTCAATCATTGAGATTTCTGATGACTTTGACATTCTGTAACATTCCGAAAACCTTCATACTTAATTTGTAATGTGAACTTCTATTTATTCGGACTCTAAAACCGTTTAAAACTCTTTAATATTTCATATTTTTAATTTTTCTAGATAAATATCGTATTTCGTATTTTAATTTCGTATTTTATTTGGTTAAATGATTATTAAAATTAATTATTTTATTTTATCGTAGGAAAATTATAGTTTATTTATTATTTAAATAGATTTAGGAAAAAACGGAGAAAAAGGTGGAAAAATTCTGCTGGAACGCTCGCGAGAAGGATCTTGCCCGCGCGGGCTCCGCAACTTGCATGTGCATGGCAAACGCAGGACGTGTGCACGTTGGCCACATAGTAGGCCTGTGCGCAACGCCTTGTGCCCTGTAGGCCTGCGATGCGCGGCAGGCTGGGGCAACGTGCGCCTCCTCAGGCAATGCACGCCGCCCCTTTGGGCGTCGTGCGCCCCCTTCAGGCGTTGTGCGCCACCTTCGAGCATCGTGTTGCTGCCGGTTTGGGCTACATGCCGCCGTCGTTTGGGTGGTGTGCCTTCGATTTTTGTGCCACCATCACATTGCGTTCATCCGTCGGTCACATCCATCAGTCGTCACAACTCATCTTTCCTGACTTTCTCTTTCCTCAACTAATTTCGTCACTTAGTGCAAATCCAACGGTCCTCATTTTCTATAAATAAGGACCACCCTTTCGCCATTTCCTTATCACTTCCATTTTTATTCTTGTATTCTCCAAAAGTTTTAGAGAGAGGGAGTGATCTAGAGAGACGAGAGGAGGAGAAAAAGAAAAGGCGTAGGAAAATATCGAGATTTCGGTAAGGAATTTTATATTTACTTCTAATATCTTAAAGAGTATTTGTAGACAAAATTAACAAAGTTAAATTAAATATTTACATGATTATTTTATATGCTTGAGTGAAATAATTTACGTTGTTAATTACATGTTTTATGAACATATATGAATTGATTATTTGCATGTGAAATTTAAATGATTTAATGGTTGAGATAAATATTGATATGTAATGCAATTGACGGTGGAAAAATGATTAAGTATGAAATGATGTATAGACATGAGAAATATATATTGATATTGACATGCATAATTCATAATGTGTTTCGTTAGTCTTTTTATTTTTAAGGGATTTATGTTTCTCCCCCATCTGGTCTGAAAATACATGAGAGAACCGTCTTGACGGCGTACCTTCTAATGAAAGTGGTGACGCGATATGATCGTAGGGGTTACCTTTGGTGAAATACGGCCGTGACCACTGTGGTTGGTACGGCCGTGGTCATAGATCGTGTCATAATTTAGGAAATCGTAAATGTGCTGTAACGGCCTCGGAAATTTAGAATGAAATGTGTATTAAGAATGTCAAATGCGGAAACGTAATAAAAATTTTGATGATCCCTTACATAAAAACAAAAAACGTGCTCAAAATATAAAAGAACAAACTAACTAAAAGAGATACTCGAAAATAAGAACTATAAATATAACTACGGAGTCTTTAGGCGTCCCCTTCGCCGTCTTCCTGCGGAACGGGCTCGGGAACAATATCTTCCTGATCTGAAATGGTTAAATAAAGAATGAGTTACACCAGCCCAGTAAAGACATCACACTATCTCACCGCCACGAAGGTAAAGGTGGGTAGAAAATACAAAAAAGACCAATGGAGCATAATTTATAATAAACTCGTTTATTAACATAAAAACCTTTACTGTCCACTTACCTCGATGAGATCCATAAAACAACATATGAAAGCAATAACATTATCATCATCATGAAATCATATGAACTGTATGACATAATACTTATCACGCCTTTGCATTTCAATCATTAAACAACATATTTTCCTCATTTACCAGCCTACTAGTATCCATGGGGATCCATAGGGGTCCCGCTACCCATGAACCCTTAACATTTATAACCTGATTCCAGAGCCGTCCCCATACCCCATCTGGTATGGGCACCAAAACCATGAATCTCAATACCCCGTCCGGTATGAGGGTGAAACGGGCCGTCCCCATACCCCGTCCGGTATGGGTGCCAAAACATAGAAGGTCTCCATACCCCGTCCGGTATGAGAGACCACGCTCCCGGTAGGGTTCCCTACGGATCCGGTCCGTCCACCATCTCCCAGGATATCTAGTCAAGCTATTCGCATTATCTGTTTATCAATTCACGTAACCTTTTATTCCTTTTTTTTTTCAGTCACCATCATCAAATCACATACAAACATGCAAACCAGTAGTTTATGCCAAACAAGATAACACACAACATCGGGTTCTCAGTCATTCAACCCATAATCAATAAAACAGTGATATATGCACACGAAACTATGAAATGAAAACATCAGACATCATACTGCATTTAAAACTATAAAATAGAACAAACAACAATTGACCGACAAATACACCAGACTCGGGCTCCATTAGCGACTTTAAACAATTTCACACATCTATTGATTCATGAAATACCGTTTTATCATTTATTGAACTTTAATACCGTGATAGGAAATAGGGTGAGGGGTCCTTACCTGTTTCGGGGTTTGAATTCGACTCTACAGTGCGCCTACAGGCGGTCTCTAATTTTTCCTGAATTTTTTTCGGGAAACTGAAACGCACTACTGGTACCTGCACGTGTCCCAAAAAATCCCAAATTAGACCTAGGGCCCCTTTCGGACAATATCGCAATTCCGGCACGGCGGCTCCGTCGTGCTCCGGCGACGGCGGCGCCGTGCTCCGGCGATTCACCTCGAGTTGACTGTTTTCGGCCGAATTCGGCCACGCTTGCATCGGTCCCTGCGATAGAACAACCCTAGAGCCCTCGGTGATCCGAAAAATCACGAAAAACCGAAACTTACCGGCGGCGGTGCTCTCGGATGCGGCGGTTCCTCCGGGTGAATCGCGCTTTGATGTTTGGCTCCGATCAACCTGTAGAGAAAAGAACGGTGATCACAGTGGTATAAAATTTGCATCAAACGGAGGCCGGGAAGGGCCTCATCGGAGGCAAAAACCGAGGAGGGGCGCGGCGGCGCCGCTGGGTTTCGGCTAGGTTTTCCGGCTGTTTGGCCGGTGGTTTGGCTCCGGTTTGGCCATAGGCGGACTCAGCATCGAAAAAACGAGCAGGGAGGAGAAAATTTACCTCGATCGGCGGTCGGAAACTTCCCCGGTGCGGCGGCGGCGGCTGGCTCAACTGTCCATCAAGATTAAATTTGGACCGTTCGATCGCGATTTAATTGGGATTAAATCTGTGCGGTCCATCGCGATGCAATCTGCGCCGTCCGATCGCGCGCACGCGGATCGCCCGCAATTGGATTGCCCACGGGGCCCGTCCCCTGGTCAGCGTTTCTTTGCCACGCGGCGCGTCCTGGTTGGCCGGGGCCGCTGACGTGGCTGCTGACGTGGCACAACTTTTCTAAATTGTGTTTTGACCCCCGGTTTTCGATTTTCTTTTCAAAAACACCATCAGAATTTAAATTTTCACCAATTTTTCCCAAAATCAATTTCAATTAAATCCAAATAATATTTCTACCCAATTTTATCATTATTATTATTTTTATTTAATTTAAATCAAATTAAATTAAATTAAAAAAAAAATCAAATAAAATTCCAATTTTTTCAAAATAAAGTAAATAAAATAAATTGAAAAAATAATAATAATAATAATACACTTGGGGTGTTACATGTGCTGCTGGTTTGGCAAGTCGCAAATTGCTGTTATAAATGAAATGAATTGGTCATTCTACACGGGTAGTCGGAAATCTGTATTGCTCTCAGTAGATGGAAGTTGGAACAACTTCATGCGAATAATAAAATGAAAGACAGCGCACATTATGATTTGTTTGATTTTCTCTATTTTCAGCATAATTGATTTGATAGATATGATGACTGGGATATGATGGTTATGATGTTTTCCTTAATAAATTAAATTATTTTCATAATTAATAAAAGACTCTGACATGACTCTTGATGGTAAGTGACGATAGTATATTTAGTTACTTTTAAAATCTTATGATCTTAATTAAATACTGTTTTCTTTATTAAGTGTATGGAACTCATCCCTTTCTATACCCCTTCCAGACGAGAAAGATAGTGAGGAACTGATCGCTAACCTACCATTTGAAGTCTTTGAGGATCCCGTGGATCCATAAACTTTTATGAGTGCATGATTTGTCCCGCAATTTGATGAGTCCATTTATATAATGATAGAAATGACACTCTTTGGTATTTTGTTATTTTGTATTTTGTCACCACTTCTGGTCTCAGATATGTATGTAATAGGGAACTCATATATTTTGTAAGGGGTTTGAAATTAACTGTTCCGCTGCATATATTTATCTATTATGCACTCGTAATCTGTTTTTGTATTTAACACTTTTATGCCTTATTTAGCATTTGGGATGTTACACTGTCGCCCTTCCCATCACTGTGCACTTTTTCAACAACAATATTTTTATGCCAAACGAAATGTTGTTCCCTCTATCAATCTTCCATCGGATGCACTCTTGTAAGGGGTAAATCCAATAAATTTAGTTTATTAACGGTCTCCCTAAATTTATCAGAACAAACTGTCAAAAATTGATCACTAAACCTTTCGTTTATGCTCAAAACCATGTTGAAATCACCTTCCACCACTCAAGGGAAATCTCATTTCTACTTAGTCATCAAAATCCTTCCACAATGAAGCTCTCTCTCTCTCTCTCTCTCTCTCTCTCCCTTCTTCCTGATGCCAGTGAACACCCATTTCTCCCACTAGTACAAACCTTGAACGAACATGATAAAAACTCTTTCCCTTAATGGCCTCTAAACATTTGAGTGACCCCTCCTTTCATAAAATTAAGGCCCCTCTTGATGCTCCTCTATGGTAAAAATCCTTCACCTATTTTTTTAATCTTCCATAGACTTTTAACAGTATAGTCATTCATGTCTTCTATTTTTGTTTCCTATAAATAAATAACATCTGGTTGCCATATGCTCATACAACCTTTTATTACTTGTCTCTTCTTATGATCATTTATCCCCTTGATATTCTAGGATATGATAAAAACTCTTTCCCTTAATGGCCTCTAAACATTTGAGTGACCCCTCCTTTCATAAAATTAAGGCCCCTCTTGATGCTCCTCTATGGTAAAACCCCTTCACCTATTTTTTTAATCTTCCATAGACTTTTAACAGTGTAGTCATTCATGTCTTCTATTTTTGTTTCCTATAAATAAATAACATCTGGTTGCCATATGCTCATACAACCTTTTATTACTTGTCTCTTCTTATGATCATTTATCCCCTTGATATTCTAGGATATGATGCGTTTAAATATCTGTTATCTTCCACTATTCTCCCCCCATTCTTTTCCCCATTTCTTGGATTATCATAGCTAATGCTAAACTGCAATCTCTGCAGCTCCCTGGATCCTTCCGCCCTTTGCTTGCTCTTCCTTTTTTGTTAATTGTCCCTTACTCCTCACCTTCTCCTTCCTCCTATTCTCAATTTGCTCAAATAACTCCATGGCCTTTTCCCCCAAACCTCCAGAAGATACCCCCAAAATACAATTAATCTTCTTTATATTTTGTAATACCCACGTCAATTTTTTTTTTCTTTTAAATCGTCAATTTTCTCTCCACTCCTCCCTTCCACCATAGTTGCCTCACACTGGCTAGTCCTCTCATCTGCTCTCATGGCTGTCTTCAACAACTCATTCTCCACTAGAATCATAGCCAAAGAACAGGAAGATTCCTCCCCTCCCCTCTCGACATCATCATAACTTGCCTCTACGAGCTATCTTCAGACCCTTCAAACCCGTTGACATCATCACTCTCTTATCCTCCATCATATTCTTCTTCTTGGCTTGAATACACTCCACAGTCCCACTCGCTAGTCCTCTTTTCTGTTACTCTCTCCAGCCTCTGAGCCCGTTGTCATCTTCTTCTTTGCCACCAATGATTGTGATGCATGACACTTCTCTCCCTAGGTTTCTCAATCGCGGGTCTCGAACTCCTTTTACGGGTCACAGGTCTCCAGATCCATTTTAGTAAGCAACTTGGTCTTTTAAAACGCTTCACCTATTTCCTTGTCTTGACCTTTGAAAACCTATTGGGCCTCCACCATCTGTAATTCCCAAACCTAGCTCCATTCTGTCTTGGCCCAACTTTAATTGAAGGTTCCCCAAAACAGCTTCTGATCCTGTTGTTATGGGGTTTAGTTAAATGACTTTCCTCCTTGTGGTTTTGACTCCCCTTATTTTGAATTCCAAAAGTTACTTGGCCTGCCTCCCTGCCGAATCTGTCCTCACCTCCTGCCGCATCCGTAGCTTGGCGCGACAACTAGGGCAACAAAGATTCAGTGGGTCGCCTCCCGCTCCAGCTCCCTTCCTCTTGTCGAGTTCCTATGTCTTCAGTTCACCGCTGGTAATACCTAAAGCCACCCATACATTAGTCGCCACCATCCGTTTGCCTCCTCTCCTTTCGTAACGAATGTGCTTCTAACTGTCTCCCCCTTTTCCTCTGTAAACACAAGGAGTCTCCCTTTCTTATGTTCTCCCAAAGCCACTCGCAACTTGTGGTTCTCTTGCTCCAACTTTGTCCCCACAATTTACCTCTATTACATTAATAGAACTCTTGTTAAATCTTTAACAACCATTCCACCTTGTCATCCATGAATAATATCAAAAACTCTAAAGCTTCTCCCATTTTCGCATAGTGGTATGCCATTTGACTTCCTCCATTCGTCCATCATGTTAAATGATTTTTTTTTAATAATTGAAAACCTCCAAACTTTTCCTTTCATTCTCTACTATAAAATAATAGAGAAAATAGAAAAAATATTTTTTATGTTTTATTCCAATAGGTTAGATATATACACAAACGGGAGATCTATATATGGTAACATAAATCACTCTATTAATACTAGGAAATCAACTAATAATTATATTAGAATGTTATAATATATTTTGTAATATTTTAATACTATCCTTCAAGCTGAAATATAAATATTAATCATACCCAACTTGTTACGAAAATATTTAATTCGGATTTCATTTAATGTTTTTGTGAATATATCACATAGTTGTTTTTTTATTTTCACATAATCGGTAGAAATCAGGTTTTCCTGAATTTTCTCACGAATGAAGTGACAATCAATCTCGATATGTTTAGTTCTTTCATGGTATACAGATTTGAGGCAATATGAAGGACAACTTGATTATCACACTAAAATTTTGCAGGTAATATGGGATTCACACCCACTTCAGTTAAGAGGTGTTGTATTAATAAGATTTTACATGTGCATTGGGTCATAGCTTTTAATTCAAACTTTGTACTGGACTGGGACACAACAGTCTACTTCTTATTTATCCATGATGCTAGATTCCCACCAACAAAAACATAATAACCTGTAATAAACTTTTTATCAATTTTAGATGCAGCTCAATCAACATTTGCAAAACATTCAATGTAAGTGTGCCCATGATTGCTAAACAATATGTCAAGCTTTATAGCACTTTTTAAGTAGCACAATTTATTATAAACCCTTCCAATGTTTGATTGTAGGTGCAAAAATAAATTGGTAAACAACACTGACAGGATATACAATATCTGGACGAATTATTGTGAGATAATTTAATCTCCTAACTAATCGTCTGTACCTTTCTAGATCATCAAGGGGATCACTATCATTTTTATTAAGATGTACATTTGGTACCATTAGTGTGGTACATAGCTTAGCTCCCAATATTTTGATTTCTTAAGTAGATCAAGTACATATTTCCTTTCAGATAAGAAAATCCTTTTTTTACTTCTTGTTACTTCTACACTCAAGAAGTATTTTAACTGACTCAAGTTTTTGGTGTGGAACTTGATATGTAAGAATGATTTGAAAGAGAATATTTTTGTACAATCATCTTCGGTAATGATAATATCATCAACATATACAATCAGAAGTGTAAGATCAAATGCTGACTGTTTATAAAAGATCGAGTGATCACACTTACTCTTTTTCAGCCCAAATTCCAAAGCTACTATAATTAAATTTACCAAATTATGCACTAGAATTCTGTTTCAAACCATACAAAAATTTCTTCAAATGACAGAGTTTTCCGTACTCCCCCTAAGTAACAAACCTAGGTGGTTGCTGCATATACACTTTTTCTAGGAGATCGCTATGAAGGAATACATTCTTGATATCCAATTGATGTAAGGACCAATTTTGAGATGTTGCAATAGAATGAATAATGGACATAAGTAAGTTTGGCCACCGGAGAGAAGGTATCAGAATAATCCATCCTATAAGTTTGAGCATAGTTTTTTGCTACAAGTTTGGTTTTAAGTTTTGTTACTAAGTTATTTGGGTTTATTTTAACTGAAAATACCCATTTACAACCCACGACCTTTTTTCCTTTGGGTAAATTCATCAAATCCAAGTATGATTTTCATTGAGAGCATTTATCTCCTCAAACATTACATTATGCCAAATAGGATGATTCCAAGCTTTCTTAACTGTCTTGGGTATGGAAATTGTATATATAAAAGTAATGAAAGAGTTAAACAAGGTAGATATATGATCATATAAAATAAAATTAGCAATGAGATAAGTTGAGTTAGGAATAGTGCACTGACGTTTATCTTTACGATGACCAATGAGAAGATCAAGATCCTGTGATGCAGAATCAGATGACAACGTATCTGGTGGAGGACATGTATCATTAGTCTGTTGTCTTCAGAAATAAATATAAACAATTGGTGGTGGTTCTTGGGTCGGAGACATACCAACACTATCATCAACTTATTCAAGTAGAACTGGAAGCACATCATTTGGAGAAATACTATTATCTGTTTGCTCAGTAGAGATTTCTGGTGTGAAACTATAAATGAACCACTCATCGTCCGTCGCTTGAGGAGAACGGTGTGTTATTTGGAAAAAACCACATCATTTAATACAAAAATTTATTGAGATCTAGAGAGTAACATCAATATCCTTTTTTAAGGCGAGAATATCCCAAAAAGACACTTCAAGATCTTTGGGTCCAATTTTGTCACATTAGGTCGCACATCTTGAATATAATAAGTATTACCAAATATCTTAAATTGCACCGAAAACGAAAACTTATTTGGAAAAAGAATACTGTAAGAAACATCTCAATCAAGTATTGTAGATGACAGACGATTAATCAAGAAAAAAGTCGTGAAAACAGCATCAGCCCAGAATTACTTAAGGACTTTCATTTGGAACAAGAGAGTTCAAGCTGTCTCAAGTAAGTGCTTGTTCTTTCTCTCAACGACTCCATTTTGAGATGGTGTATCACACACAAGGATTGGTGAAGAATCCTGTATTGAGTCATATAGTTCTGAAATGAGTCTGACATATATTCTTTCTTTGACATTATCAATTTTCAATACATGCACAAAAACATTGAATTGTATCTTGACTTCAGCATAAAAAGCACAAAAGTAAGGAAATACTTTAAAACGATTTTTCATAAGATATATTCAAGTTATTCAAGAAAAATTATTCACAAAGGTATTGAAATATTTAAACCCTATTTTGAACAGAACAGGACAGAGACTCTAAGCATAAGAATGAACTAACTCAAAAGTAAATTCACCTCGTCTATTGACCATTAGATCTGACGGATTACGGTGATGTTTCGTAAATCGACATGACTTGCAATCAAGTGAATGAAGACATAGCTTTTTCAACACGAGAAAAGAAGGATGTTCCAATTGACAATGTGTTTCAAACAGAAAAATAATATTAGAGTAAACAACCGATTGAGGTGCCTAAATATAAAAAATATAGAGACCATCTGATGTATGTTCTTTACTAATAATCTGTTTTGTCATAAAATCTTGAAGAACACAATGATTAGGAAAGATATAATACTACAATTCAAATTTTTAGTAAACATACTCACATAAATCATATTGAAAACAAATTTAGGCAGACTTAATATAGATGATAGAGTAGTAGATGAAGTTGGTTTTATAGTCTCGGAACCCACAATGTTATAGGTCGACTCATTAGCAATGGTTACAGGAAAATGTGTTTTGTGTTGTCGAAAATTAAAAAAGAAATTAGGATTACCTGTCATGTGATTTATAGCACCAGAGTCGATCACTCATCTGTTCGAGAAGGAGATAAGACATTTTTTCTCTGATTCGATAATTACAGAATTTTTTTTTTCAACAATTCATAATACTTGTAGAATTTAGCATACTCGTTAGCTGAAATCATAACAGTTCTCGATTGCGATTCTGTAATTTCTTATAGTATTGTTTTATATGTCATTGTTTATGGCAATAATAATTGGCAATATTATCACCTATTTTAATATAGAAATTTCAAAAATGCTACATAAAATATTCAAGACACTGCAGCCAGAAATATACAGAAAACACTGCAAATAAACCAGAAATTTTGAAAAAATAGAATACCTCTTCACGCATAACTGCCAATAAATCCACCAAAACTTCACTGCCATCACCAGAGACTGTGCGCCGCTGTATGCCGCCACCGAACACTCATGCATCGCCGCCGAAAGCTACCAAACGACTTCCTTCGGTTGAAAATCACCACAGCATCCAAATGTGCCAAATCGTGTCGGATTTCGCAAGATCGCGTGCTGTCACGCGAGTTGCCTCTATGTCTCCACCGCAACTTCCTCCTTTTAGGCCTTCTAGTTTTGCACTCAGAATTGGCCAAACGACTGTTTCTCCGGTTTGTCTTTGCGTGGAATCAAGCACGCACACTTTCTGGGGCCAATTCGTGCACTTGAACTGCGAATCTGGTTTTGAAACAGCGGATTCGGTTTCCTCTACTTCTTCTGCCTCTTGTGCTTTCATGACTGTTTCGGCTGCACTTTGAACTGGTCAGAGGTCGATTCTATCGACTTACTCCGGTGCTGGGAATGGGTTGTTCAGCCCATCTTTTAGTCTGACCTCTCAAATCCTAACATTAACCTTAATCTTTACTATGATACCATATAAAATAACAGAGAAAATAGAGAAAATATTTCTTGTATTTTATTCCAATAGGCTAAGCGTATATATACATAGATGTGGGATCTGTATATAGTAATATAAATCACTCTATTAATGTTAGGAAATCAACTAATAATTAAATAAGAATATTTCATAAAATATTTTATAACATTCTAACACCTATAAAGTAATCGTGGCGCCAGCTGCCCATGATTGCCCGATTTGCTATCACAACAAGCTCCTCAGGACTTCCACCTCGCTCTTTGTTCACCTCTGGCTTCCACCTCTCTTTGTTCACCTCAGTCTTCTAGTAGTCTTTGTGTGTTTGGTCTTGAATTTTTCCTTAATCACCCTTCACCAGACACTATTATTTTCATTAATGAATCTCCAAAGTCACTTCTCTTGTATTCATAATTCACCAAAGATCTCAAATCCAAACCTCCCTGGCACATAGGCTTTTTAACCTCATCTACGCACCAGGTGATACATTTTCCTATCTATTGAGTAGCCCCATAAAAATGTACATTAAATTGATTTCAATCTCTCGGCTATACTGGCAGGGATGTCGAAAGGGATATGTAATAAATGTGAATGTATTCCAACAAGGAGAATAATCCTTGATATCTTACTTGCCTCGCTTAATCAATGAACTCCATTTCATTATATTTGGTGTTGTATCCAATCTGGTTTGTTTGACAAGGCACCCACAAGTCTCAATTAAAGAGCGTCAATTCACTAGTCTTCTCATTTTAGA
Source organism: Carica papaya (assembly GCF_000150535.2). The sequence continues at coordinate 15,676 of NW_019014422.1, read as the reverse complement.
TAGTGAATACAAAAATGGATGGGCACAATCTGTAGGGAAATTGCATTGCTGTGTTAGTTACTGAGTATTATCTGTGTTAAGGACTCATTCATATTTTTCACTTGAAGCTTTGGCAAATTGATCCTACTACTAGGTTTAATTAGTTTGCTGAAACAAAAATATTGAACGGAAGGCAATATAGGATATAATTCAAAAAATGATTGCTGGTTCTGCTTTTCTTATTTTTAAAAGGATGATACTTTTGTTTATAGAGTAGTGTCTAAGCAACATCATTTTCCTTTTTTCTTTTGGTCTTCTTTCGTGTATGTTATTCTTGTTCTAGAGTGTGCATCATTTATCCCTTTTTCTTGCTGTTAACTGGACTTCAGTTATACCATACTTTTATGCATCAAAATACCTCATTTGAGAATAGTTATATTCCCCTTGCGGTTACCCTGAAATGGGAAGCAAAGGGAAGAAATCTTCCTTGTCTATGATGTCTTCATGTAGAGTGATTTATTGACAGAGTCTAGAAGCTAAGTTGAGGGCAATATCTTCTTTATTTGTCTATTCCCTGTGGTTGTAAATTAAAATATGGTTCTCTTGAATTTTGTGGCTGCTGGAAATCGGGTTGGGTTTATAGGTGTTGGGTTTCAGGTTTGTCAAATTCGGTCAAGTTGGATTCAAATAAACCAGTTGGATCACTACGTCATCAAAATTTTGATGCAGTACATGGGCAAATGCTGTTAACTTTATATGTTGAAATTGACAAGGGGACTAAATTGAGAAACTTATGAAATGTGGACTCTTGAATTGTTTCCTTTGAAAGCTCATGGACCAAAATAGGAAACAATGAAAGTTCAATGACAAAAAATGTATTTATGCATGAAGTTGAAGGTGGCGACATAGCTTGCATGGATCTGGCCACTTGCAAAATTTTTACTATGAAGAACTAAATCATATGCATATTTCTTTATGTAGTGAATTGATGAGAAATTAAAAAATAACGATACTCTCGGTAAAACAATTTCATCCTAGGCTAAAAAATACTGTGTCATGCAATAACTACCCTGAAACAACTAATGATTCCTCATCCTTTGGAGGGTCTTTGCACGCCTTCCTCTTTGCCAAGAGCTTTTGTTAACAGTTGAATAGGAGCCACACCTCAACAATGTTTACTTGTTGACTTCTATTAACACCAGTGATGAAGCATCTGAAGACAGTTCCTTGCTTTATCTTTTTGTAATAAGGAATGCAATCTCGTGGTTTGAATGTTTGCTCATCCTTAATTGCCTTTCATTGTGATTTCCATTTGCTTTCTTCATTTAATAATGCTTATTTCTTCCACTTCCTTTTTTTCTTATTATTGATAATTTCATCTAACACATTTTGGTTAGGTTTTGACGACATGGACAGCATATATGCATCTCCAGATGATTTTAAAAGCATGAAGAATAGGGACAAGGCAAGAGGACTTCATCTATTGGAATACTTTGTCAGCAGATGTCATGAGATTGGGGTAGTTTTTTATTCTTTGAACACAATTACCCTACCTCTCTTGCTTTAGTAGATTTTTTTTTCTTCTCTCAATTCTTGAGAAGAAAACATATGGCAATTATATTCACAAGACATCGGGGATGCTTCGCATGTTTAAAAGCCATTACTTAAAATGATTTAACAAATATCTCTGAGGTCAAGATCCTTTCTATCAATGAGAGGATGATCCTTAACATATAACGGGCTTATAACCAATGATTTTTAATTCTGCTAGAAGGAGAGTATGTGCTCATAAAAGAACTCCAATACTCTCCTTTTTCTTGAGTAAGATATAGTTTCACTCCCCATGATTTAGTCTTATTGCAGTTCAATCCTTGTATTCTTTTTCGTTTTGTAAATCTTAGTACCATGTGGTATGGGTTTTTTTGTCATTTTAGATATAAGTTTTTTAGAAGCCAACTGCATATGTTTTTGAGCTCCTAAACACAAATATGTAGAAGTTCAAAGCTAACCAAATCAAAATTAAAGGATAAAAGTAGAAAGTTATCAGATAATAACTCAAAAAAATTTTAGAAAACCAATAATTGTTAAAAATAAAACAACATGATACAAATGTCACAAAAAACTACAAGGATTAAAGGAGTGAACTGTAATTTAATATTTTGTTTTCAACATAACCCGAAGGAATGGATAAGGGAGAATACCTGATCACATAGATGTGTTGTACAAAGTCGTTGCTCCTTATAGATCTCTCAAGAATATTGAAATCCATCCACAATTAATTCATATCTAATATCAATGTATTAGGATGTTGTCTGTGCTAAAATTTCTCTCAATAGTTGCCTGTATGATAACTACTGTCTATTAAATATCAAGTATGAAACAGACGTCTGTATACTAAGAAGTTAGGAAAACATTAGATGTTCGGCAAATATTAAAAAATTAGGGATAAAAAATTTGAACTAACACATATCCTGTATTAGAAGGTGAGAAACTTGAAGTTCCTTTTAAACCACCAGTGATAGCTCAACAAATATTGACTCTTATCCAATTGTTTCAATTTACGTTAATAATGTTGAGCACCCTCATCCTTCAATGATCTTGTTCTATCTCATGCTCCTATTGAAGTGGTTCCTGTCTGTGATGACTGCACTGAAAATATCTTTTGGATGATTTCGTTTTTGCCTTGTTGGTTTTATGATCCCGAAGGACCAATTGTTTTGGTTTTAACATTATTTTCTATTGACATTATCAAAAACATTGACTTTTTGAAGATTTTGAAGAATATTTTTGAGGTTCTACCAACTTGATCCTTTGCCACTTCAAAACTCAAGATCGAAGTTTCACCGAGTGGAGGGGAATGATGCAAATTGAGAATATTATTTTGGAATAAACTTTCAATTAACAAAATTTTATAATATTTATTATTTTATATTTTAGTTTGTTTTGGTTATTTAGGATTATTTAGATATTTTATTATTTTAATTTCCTTTTTAGTAAAATTTTGAATCTATAGAAATTAAAAATTTTTGAAACTTTTTGTTATTTGTTCTAACTAATACCCATAGAAGCTACTATCAACAAAGAACATAAATAGACAATGATAAATCAGAAATTCCTTTGCTAGAATTTATTTCCTTTTGTCTTTCTCTGTGT
>NW_019014422.1:0-10163 GCF_000150535.2 Carica papaya | reverse complement strand
ACTCATCCTTCTAATGAGGACGAGATGAAGAATTGTATTCCTTCAGTTTGGGCCCCTTATTAAATATCCCTTAGCTTTGGGACCCTGTGGGAAGGAACTGGTATGGGCCAAGGCTGTAGAATTTTCACCAGCTCTTCAACTAATAATCCATATACCTGTCTCCAATAGGGTGGTTGTTTTGGTCTTTCTAGTCTTAGCTCCAGCTCGAACAAACACCATATTCCATTCAACTTAAAGAAAATAAAGTACTGTTCCTTTGAACAAATAAATTCTTCTTATTGTAACGAAACTCACTTCTAGGTCATGCTACAGTAAAAAACACCATCTTCAACTGTAAACAGAAAGGAAAAAAATTGCACAAGTTCTCAAACAAATGATACCTGAGAATTTGCTCAATAGGAGTGGGCTTTTTAACACAGCATCAAGGCCCAGTACTGCTGCTTCTTTTTCATCACTTGGGGCATCTTTGAAATTCAAATTAGTAGTTTCTCCTTTGACCATACATCCATTGGCACTGAGAAGTATAGGTATCATTTGGTGCTGTTAGCAATGGCATCAGTGGTCTTAGGATGCACCAACACCAATTTGTCCTCTAGCCTTGTCAGTAAGTTGGACGTGCTAGACCCCTTTAATCCTACCAAAGTTCTGCTTATTCTAAATTTCTTTAATTGGTTCTTCACCTAACTCCGAGTGATAAGCTTATCTTGAACATTCTTTCTGGCATTTGACAGATTGAGAGTACATGCTTGCTCTGTTGCCATCAGAAATCTCTACCACCACCAGAATCTGTGCCCTTTTGACCAGGATCCTCCCTGTGCCACCTTCATTCTGCTACCTCATATCCAAATATTTGCCTTGTTCTTGCCGAGAAGAGGATCTTATCCTTGCTCTTGTGCTTTCTGACCCAACAGTTATGGCCTCTCACTTTAAAGATCTCACAAGGAGCTTTGAAGAAACAGTTTTTAAGTCTTCAAATCAAAGAGAGAAAAAGAATAGGCTTCTGCCATCACTGTTTCAGCCTTAAAATGCCCTGAAGTTCACCTTTTAGGATTATTTAATCACCAAGAACTTCCTTGGTGAGGGAAACTGTGTGTTTGACAGAACCAGCCAAAAGAACACACAGGACAGACACTTAGAAAGTAGGCCTCTCTCTTTCCCTCTATAGACACTTTAAACGTGTCAAACCTATAGATCATGATATGTGATTTGCTTTGTGGAGAAGCTAGGCATTTGCATCACAAGACATAGTTTATGTTTTTGTTGGCATGATTGTAGGTTGCCTGTGAAGCATGGATCAAGCACGGCGACCCGAAAGAAGTGATTTGCCATGAAGTGAAACGAGTCTGCCCAGATTTACTGGTGGTGGGAAGTCGTGGTCTTGGTCCTTTTCAAAGGTCCAGTTCCTCTTGTTTAAGTAGATGCTTGGTCTTTTGTTACTGCTGATAGTCTCACGTATTTGCTTTGCTGATGAAATTTTCTGTTGTTTTTCCTTTTGTCTTCTTATTATTAAAAGTTCACTGGTGAATTGGGCATTTTATTTATATCTTTGAGATACTTTATTTTGCTACAAAGCTTTTGCGAGCAATTGTGTGCCTTTGAGTGGGAGGGAAGTAACTAATAAGCTGTTAGCCCTGGGGGGCAGTAATTTATATAAATGGAAGAATGACAAAAGCCTGTTTTTTTCTTTCAACATAAGATGTTATCGGAAACATTGTTATTGGAACTAGTGCATCATAATTGTGCCCGTGCTATTTGTAATTGAAAATTTTGCTTTCTGTGTACTGAGAGCTATTGCTTCCGCAATTAACACTGTGTACTTTGGCAGAGTTTTTGTTGGAACTGTAAGTGAATTCTGCATGAAGCATGCTGGGCGCCCTGTCGTCACAATCAAACGCAGTGCAGAAGAAACTCCTGAGGACCCAGTCGATGACTAGTTTTATTTCCAGGAATTTGTTTTAGTTTGTTGAGAGATTTGAACTAGATAAATATTTGGTGGGATATGGATTTTGCTGTTACTTATTTGGGATGTGACTTTTTCTGCATTCTTTTTTTCACTTCTGCACGCTTGTTCAACTGAGGAGCACGCATTTAGCCAAGGGATTTCTGAGTTATTCATCTGGTTGTAAATAATTTGTATGTTTCAGTTGGGTGCCCTTTCTTGCATGAGTTGGTAACAAATTTCCTGTGTATAATTATTTTCAAGTAATGGTCTTGGGTGGAAGGTCATTGCTCACAGGCTTGTAGTTGTTAGTCGAATAATACGAACACACGGAGGTGACTGTTGTTATTCCACTTGTATCAATACATGGATATCACTGTTGATGTTCTCTCCCAACTATTTTTTTAGCGATGTCACATTGTGATTAATCTTGATGTTACTGGGATTTTTTGTTTTCTTTTCTTTTTTCTTTGTTCAGAGGCCATTGATAAGTGAGCAGGCCTCGGGCTACTGTAGGTGATGGAGAGGAACCCTAGTCCAAGAATCATCCCAAAGGTACCCTGTACCATTTGAGTTGGGTGGGTAGGCTAATAGTATTGAGAGTTTTGAATATCATCTCAGTGTTTAAGCTGGTCCGTTATCAATTAAAGTTGTACAAATTACAATAAGTAATTTTTTTTTTTGAATATTTCGTATAAACAACATTCATAGAGTATGGTTTCTACTATAAAAAATAGAAAGAGCAGTTGGCTACCAGAGATACTACTCAGGCACGTTCTTGACCTCAAAGAGGTGTGATGGAGTAACTCGTGGCTATTGTCACCTTTGTGATGGCCTCTTATAGACTAAGAGCGTTGTAAGGCAGGATAGAGTTGACGCCTCTGCATTTCTTGCATAGGCTCCATCTATGTATGGAACCAGTGGGCATGCCCTCAGTTAACTTTCGGTGCAGGCTCTTGCAAGCAGGTCGTAGTTGGATATGTCTATACACTTCCCTAAATGGGGCTTGACCACGTGCAAGCTGGACACTGTTATTAAGTCCTACATAAGAGTCATTAGATTTATTTATGGAGTTCAGGACGCATAAACATTAAAGAAATTTTTTTTCAATCATAGTAGAAAAGTGAGATATGCACAGTTGATAGGCGTGAACATCTCACCTCTACTAGCATTTGTTTAATCCTCATCATGTTCTTTCATCTTCTGGCCAGTTCCAATCTTGTAATTGACAACAAAAATTGCCCAATATTAGGTCACATACTTCTCGTGCTTATAAAATTTTTTTCGAAATGAAACGTAAAATGCAGAGACTGGTTAAACCAGCTGAGCAATTAAGCGCAATATTCTTTCATGCATCCATTACTCGTCCTCATCATCAAGATCTGGATGATTAAATTCCAATTTCACATGGTAATCTATTTCATTATCATCAGAAACTATAGCGTACAAAGCCAACTTTTAAATATTTTGTGGGTCATATATTAAGTGTTATATATTGGAGGAATAACCCATCATCTTTTATTTTTTCCTGACATATTCGAACTTATATTTAATTATAAATTAAACGTATCAGTTAAAAAAATAATAGGTTTAGTACTTTCAAAAAAAAAAAAAAGTAAAAAACACACAAAAACATGTATTCAATTAAGAAATAAACTTTGATCGCTTTGATTAATATCATCCTTATGAATCTAGTGCTAACAAGCTGGTGAAGCCAGTGGAGTTGCAAAGCAAAGCAGCAAGGTGAGAGAACAAATAATGAGAAAAAATAGGGAATTGAATAACCGTACAGGTATGTCTTGTATATTGCATAAGGTTCTTAAATGAAATTTACATTTTTACCTTTCTTGTATATTGTATACTCGTTGATGCAACAAAAAACATTTATTAGTTTGTTAATCAAGTGAGATGATCTTTGACAAGAAACAGAATATGTAATCAATATACAGCTGCTAGGATCTAAGCAAAGTCCAACTTCCATGATAATACTTCACTATTTCTAGCAACGATTCCGGCTGTGAAACAGTAAGAAGAAAACTCTTTTGTTGCGCATTCTTTATATAAACACAACTTTGACCAAATAACAAATAATCTAATTTACCGTCAGCAGGCAAGAAAATTCTAATATGCTAAAAACACAAGACCATGTAATGCATCATTTAGTTCCTTGTCGTAAAACCACACACTTACCAATCAGTTGAAACTAGCGAATACAAATACCATGCAAGTGATAGAGACTGGATCACCAGCAAAATAGCTTCACATAAATCATGCCTGTGATGAAAATAGAATTCCTCCACAATTCTAGAAACAAAGGGAGAAAAATTTTCTGTAGGAGTTTTTATGCCAGTTGGAGCAGGTTCTTCAATTGAGTGATTGCACCACAAAAGCTAAGATAAATAAGTGAAATTGGGGCATTAAACAGATTGTCAATAGAGTAAACAACCGGTAACTACATGTGGGAAGTAATTTTGATGGTCAAAACCAAGAATTTGTAGAGAGAGATTGCCATCGATAAGCAATTTCATGATCAGAGATTCGGATATTCAGATGTTATATAAGAAGTGAAGTTAAGCTAGCAGATATTCATGTATGTGCATTTGATACTAAACCATTGAGGGGTCATCACAGTGACTTGAAATAGTAATCTGAGGTTGCAATTGAAATGGTGACTTCCAGGCTTGATTCTAACAGTTTGGAGATGGATAATTTATCCACTGGAGAAGAAGGATGAATTACAGCATCGCAACTTACCATCACATTTCACTTCTTTAAAGGGACTTAGTCAATAAATCAAATAAAGCCGAGGCATCAAAGGAATAGCAGGAGCTCCCGATCTGAAAGTAATACTGATGGCAAGACATCCTGCATCAGCATGAGGCACTCCACTAGATCCAAATCTCATATTGATGAAGTATAACCACCCATATCCAACATGATCAAGAACAAGTCTCAATGGCAGCAAGTTAAAGTCAAATACTAGACTTCCATGCATCACCTTAAAACTTTGGATAGATTCTAGTACATAATAGCTACCCAGTAGTCAATTTATATTAGATTCATCAGAATAAAATCCGCTGTGTTATATTTAGTGAATCTAACACAAATAAATCCTGATTCCAAAAGCTGGGAATTGTAATAAAATTCTGAGAGAGAGAGAGAGAGACGCCTGAATGTTTATTTTTATCTCTGTAAACATGATAAAAGCATATTGCAGCTAGTTACAACTTCGCGAACAAAACCAACCCAAGTTTGTCATTAAAATACAGAACCATGGCTTACCGCTTATACCTACCAGGCAAACCACTCTAAATGCATTATATTGCCCTACACCTGCATATTGAATCTCCAAGTAAATGTGTCCTGGTCCTGGAACCCCTAAAAATCCTAGGATGAAGACTCAACCATTGTGCTTACCTCCTTCAAAAGCCCTTTCATTTCAGCCTCCAACTTGGATTTAATCTGCTGAGACATTTTTCCATCTGATTTTTCCAGCATTGAAGTCATCATCTCCAGTTTCTGCCTAATGTAATCAAGCTGCGAGCCTTCACCATCGTTTGATCTTGAAGCAGATGGTTTGTTCTCAGTCTTGCCTCCTTCTTTGGAATATGATAGAGAAGGTTTTGAATTGGGTACAATCTTATCTCTCTCCTTAGACCTAGGAGAAGGCTTTGGATTGGGTATGTCCTTAAGCTCTCGAACCTTGGATGCAGCAGACTTAACACAGAGATGGAAAGTTACTTTTGAGGTGGCTCCAAATGGACTGGCACTTTGCGAGCTGTTAAATGCTTTGGTGGCATCAGAGCTCCTGAGAAATACCAAACGAGCACAGTTGTCATGGAACATCCCAGTTTCCTCTTTGTCCAGAGGTCCATACTTCTCATATATCGTGATTAGATCATTCTTGGATGGTAAGGATGAACCTGGGCCAAAAGTCACAAAGAGTTCCGCAGATGGATCTTGCCCATTAGTTTCTAACTCATTTGTTTCCAAATCCAATCCCTTAGAAGCTTGCTTGCATTTGATCTTCTCTGTTTTTGTTTTTTCACTCTTTTTTATCTTTACCCTCGTGGCATGGCATTCAAGGGATCTCTGTTCAGTCTGATTCTGGTCTACTCCTGAGGATTCAGGTTCAGAGTCTACCAATTTTCTCTTTCTGGTACTCTGATTGTACATTTTGTAGTTGGACCCATTGCGATAGATTGAGCTTCTAAAAGCAGACAGGAAATCTTCAACCATATCAATAGAGCTATCTTCCTTTACATATTGAGGACTAAGAGCTACTGACCGGATCTTGGTTACCACTTTGTTTACAGATGCCTTGACTTTTGATGAATCAATGGCCTCATTCTGATCCTCTTTTGGTGTTTGAGGACTTAAATTATCTGTTTTCTTGTGCCCATCAAGTTCTTTGGAAATTTTCTTACTGGAAGCTTCAGCACTAGCCTTCAAAATTGGAGGAGACCCAATTAGGTCATCAACAGATTTAGTCGTCCGATCCCCTGACCGAACATGACTCTGATTTGGGTCTGTATAAGGAGGGGACAAGTACCTGCTCTTCTTCCTTTCCCTTGGTAAATGATCCCTCTCAGTTTGTTCATTGGCTTCACAATCATCATCTTGAAATCTAGAATTATCCTCCTGCTTCTTCTTCTTTTTTAACTTAGACAATGGGTTGTCACTAGTTTCTGTTTTGTCCCCTATACCATCATTTCCCGAAGTGGAGCCTTCCTTTTTCCTTCCCCGTGTTGATGGACCTTCCCTAGTAGCAGACACATGGCTCATATAAGTTTCTTCTTTGGACCCACCAGTAGTATTTTCCAAAGTGGAATCTTTGCTCCTCCTTCCCCTTGTTGAAGGGCCACCCTGAACTTTTTCCTTTGGTCCACCTCCATCATTTTCAACACTGCTAACAGCACTCTCTGTAGCTGTATGAGATCCTGAAAGCTCAGTCACTTTCTTTTTCCTGGGGGCAGACATAGATGTGGCACTCAGGTTGCCATCAGCCTCACTGCTGCCTTTCCTCTTCTTGCTAACGGATGATGATGCTTCTTTACCCCCAGAACCCTCCTTTTTTGCCTGCACAATTTTCTCTCCTTCCATAATTTCAGCAATGCTTTTCTGCTTTCTTCTTTGGTGCCGCCCATCTTCCGACACACCAGAGCACTGATGCAACAAGCTTTGGCAGGTTTTTTCAAATTTAAGGTCCACAAAAGAAGAAATCCAATCTTCTTCAACTGGCCCTTGAATTGGCACTTCCATTGCATTATACTCATCACTTCTGTTAATGCCAGAATCTGTTTCTTCTTCTTCAAGACCTGAAATCAAATGAGGTTCATGGTAAACTGGCAATTGATAGCCTCCCTTGGTTCTGTAAAATGCTGATAGCTGGCTCTTCAACACCGCATATTCAAGAAAATTAGTCAGAGAAGCACCCTTTGCAAGGTGTCTCACCTCAGCAAGAATTTTGGTGGGTTGAAATAAAGATTCTGCAAGCTTTCGTGTTCCACCTTCTGGCACAGCAATTCCTTCCTTGATACCAGCATTCTCAGCTAATGGTCTCTTAGTTCCATTTAAATTCTCTTTTGGCACGCAAGAGCAAGTTAACAACAACTCCACCTGTCGACCCATCTCATCAACTGCCTTCTGTACAGCATTGATGAAATTCCTGGAATTACTCATCTTTGACATCTCTTCAAAATTATCCTCAAAAGGTATCAATTGTGACGGATGGCACCAAGCAAAAGTTCCGTCCCCGAAGTAAGCAACAAGCAGCCTACCTTTCTGTTTTACCTTCAATGCAAAATCTGATGCATCCGACAAATCATATATCTGCCCTGGCCACCATGGATGACTCCTAATTTTACCCCACACAAAATCACCAACATGAAACTCGTATCCTTCATCACCCACTTCATCTCCTTGCCCATCTTTTCTTTCACTCGTCTGCTCAAAGTCCCCATTCATATCCTCTTTGTCATCAAAATCTCTACTTTCATTGTCAGCAATATTATTCATACTACCAGTAATATCCACTAAAAAGGAAACACCATTGCCACTGGAAGTAAGACCAGCTGGCACAACCTTTTCATTACCCATTTCTTCTTTCTCGTCCAAGGCATCTATGAAAGAGCCAAACCCTTTTCTTTCACCACCTTCTCGCATTTTCAACAAAGAGGAGACTCCATTCATCTCAGAGTCTTCCAGCCCCACCTCTTCACCGCTCGACCCAAAATTGTTCCCGACCGAAATTTCAGTTTCGAGAACCCTGGTCTTATCTGTCTCAACGACTTTCCCATCCAAGCGATCATCCAAAACTTCCTTACCATTTGTAGAAACCCTAACCCCATTTTCTCGGGAATTTTCAACTAAAACCCCACAAGACGACAACCTGGGAGCTTCGGATTCGTCTTTTAGAGTTTTGGGATCTGCGTCCAGAGAATTACCCAGTTCTGCTGCGACAGTAGTCTCCCCACACACGGCTTTCCCTGCGCTCTTTTCAGGTTCCTTCATTTTCCCTAGAAAACAATATATCGAAAAATTCAGCCGCTACGCATATCGTTTCACTACTGAAATACGCACAAAGCGAACCAAACAACAATATTTAAATTAACAACGTCTAGGGTTTTTAAGTCCAAGAATCGGGAGGATTATTATCCAGGAGAAAGAGGATTTTATAATCACCCAGTAAACAACATAGATATAATATATTTGTATAAAATATATCACGATAATGGAGAGTGCTAAAATTGGCGAGAAAGGGGGGAAAAGGCATTAGAGAGAGATGAAAATACCAGAGAAAACGAAGAAGATTATCTTCAAAAGAAAGAAGCGATTTCCGAGCTTGTCCCTGCAAATTAATTTTTTCTTCTACACCATTTTTCAGAAATCTGAAGAGGGAAATGGGATTATCGAGCAAGGGAACTGAATTTCTCGAGTTGAAAAGCGGTGGACTTGTGTAAATTTCCCTTTCGATTGGTAAAAGAAAGTAAATTTTTATTCACTAAATCTTTTCTTGTCTTTATCGAACCTTCAGGTCCACGTTTAACCTTTTATGGATTGGAGCACACGCGCTGAAGGAAGAAATGATAGCTACTCGCTCTGTATAATAGCCACGTGGCGAACTGTCTCAACGTTATCCACGTGGCAATCTCTTGTAGCGATGATGCGAATCAGGGTAGTGATTTTATGGGTTTTCAAAAAGGAGTCGTACGTAGGGGATGTGCGGACTCATTGCAGACGATTGACACCTGTCTTGTTATCGTTTCAGTGAAACGTACGTACAAACATAAAAACTAACAGACAAAACGGGGTCGTTTCGACGATAGTAAATTGTTTGCACCAAATGCAGAAATACACAATTTAAGCTCAAAGGTTGCTTGCAGCACTAGAAAGTTTTTAGAATTAAAAATTTTGCAATTCATTCTGTGCTCTTACTTTTAGAGCTGTGTATTTGGGTTTTTCTGGGGTAGGTTCAGTTTGAATTATTTTTATAAAAAAATTGAACTTTAAGGGGAAAAAAAATCAATTGAGCAGATGAAATTTCATTAGAAATTAGAAACCGATTCGACCAATTTGTTTGATTATTTTAAACTCGACCACAAAGAGTGAATATTTTTAAATTATATATATATTGTAATATGATATCGTTTACAGTATATTATATAAAAACTAAATTAATGTAATAGATCTAAGTAGTAATGTAATATAAATATAACATATGTAATTAAATATTGATAATATTTTTTAATTGAATATAATATAAAAATTAAACCAATATTTTAATTATTTGGTTTTTTAACCATTTTTACTTTTAAAATTTTTAAAACTGAAAATAGCGATTAGAAACCAAGTAATATTGACCTCATAATCTATTATTTCAAACTTAATGAATAAATTGAACCGATTTTCTAAGTATAACATAGTTTGTCTTGATATATTTTTAATCTATTCTCATTTTCTTGTATAATAGATTGCTCTCCATGAGTTTTCAATTTATCTACATTTTCTTTTAATATCTTTATTCTTAGTTTTTCATTACTTTTATACTTTTTATATTAATTCTAATAATTAAGTGGATAATCCACTAACTTAATGTTTTATTTTTTTTTATCCACTCATAACAATTGAAATTAACTAAAATGACATCTAAAATAATAGAATAGGTAATCTTAAAATAAACTATAAAATTATTTTATTTTATAAGAATTAAATTATAATAATA
>NW_019014421.1:91191-111662 GCF_000150535.2 Carica papaya | reverse complement strand
CGCCATACGATTTTCCTCCAACACCATCTCCTCCATTCCGCGCGCACTATCCGCCAATTCCAACTCCTGTATTTCCATCATCTAGACGGCCAGTGGGCTGATTTCCTCAGAAGCAAACATTTCACATGACGGAACCACTTTCTGCCCCTCCGCCTCTGTATCAATCGCCTCAGTCTACTTCTCTCCTTCTTCTAGTGTCGATTCTTCCCTAACCCGATTCACTGCATTGGGGGAACTCAGTCAGGTGGGGATTTTTTTTCTCCACTCTTGGATCATTTTCATTTTGGGTCGACTTGGATCGGGCTGGTCGACCAACTTTTCCTTCTCGACCCACAACAATCTCCTCTTCCCTTTTTCTCCCCTGTTCCGACCCATGAGGTTTTGAGTCTCTTTTTCACTTCTCCAGCCACCCCAAAATAGTAAACTCTCTTTGTGTTTTGACTTCTCCTCCCTTGCCTACCCACTCTAAATTCATATCTTGCCCAACCCGACTCACTAACGGACCCACTCTGCCCTACCCGCATTCCGCTTGCATCAATCCCCTTCACCGCCGCCGCATACGTTTTCACAGCTGCTTCAACTATACACATCTCTGTCTGGCAGTTGGGACATTTAAACACGCTGATACCCTAAACATTTGATCCCTCATCCGGCATCTCCGTGCTCTCCTTAGTTCCCTTATTCTTCCCGTTATAGTCTGGATTCACAATATCCCTTTCAGCACGTTCAAATACAAATCGCATTATTTGCCACCATCCATCCACCTCCGGTCTGTCCGGAATAATAATTTGTTTCGCATGCTTGCCTCTCACTTCTGACAAAACCAGAAATCTCCCTCTTCTATTCCATCCCAGCGCAATCCTGAACTGGCATCCATGCCTGATTTTGTTCCTTTCCTAGAAATCTTCCCCCTTCTGCTAGTAAAAATCTTCCAGTGCCTCCAGTAGTCACTCGACTTCCTCCTCCAATGAAATTGAGACCCTAAATCCTCTTCCGATTTCACTTATTCGCAATCCCTTCATTTCCCTTCCCTCACTCACCAAATCAAACGATTTTCCCTCAATCGTCACAAACTTATAGCCAGTGTCTCTCATCTCTTGACCGGAATAGTCAGCCGTCGTGGCCTACCCGCCTTCACCCCTTACCACTCGCTAGTAACACTAGGAAGCAACTGTAATTCACTGGAACCTTAATATGGAGGAAGATAATAGAAGAATAGAGAGATTGTTGAGGAATGGTATTTAAGCAGAAATCCTGAGCCTAGAAGGACATTAATAATGGGAAGAAACATGTGGGTTTTATTTCTCTTACTATCTTATGGGTGGTGTGAAAAGAAAGAAATAAGAGAGTTTTTGATAAGGTGGAAGAGGATTTTGCTAGGGATAGAGACAGATGGCTCCATATCCTGAGTTTTTTTTTTTACTATGGAACATCCTATCCATTCTATAGAGGATTTCATAGATTTTTCTGATATATTGACTTTTAATATTTTTGTATATAGTGAGCACTCCCTTAATGCTTGTGAATTAATAAACTGTACTATACTTTTATTTCAAAAAAAAAAAAAGCTTAACCTTAAAGCACCCCTGACACCAAGAACAGATAAATATAATGAGATGATAGAAAATCATACCTTCTGAGAGGACAAAATCATTTCCGTAAAAATTAATGCCAAGAAATATCTTGCTGGTCAGACTCTGAGCCTTATTGCTAGCTGACGGAAGGAGTAGCTGCAAGGTGAAATCGATCCACTTCAAAGGAGCACTAGGACCTGGATTATGAGGACCAGAGAAATCATATGTCATCAGTGAGAAGCCATCTACAGAATCATTCAAGCTCTGAAGATCCTCTGGGGTTATATCGTGCTCTTCGAGCTTCTCTGAACGAGGTGGACCTATAACAAAGACCAGCTGCAAATGTTGTTTGTCCCTTCTCATTGAGCTCACAGAATGTAATGCATCACCAAGTTGTTTTATAAACTGCAGTGCCTACACTAGAAAATTAAGGATTAGGTCAAACCTCATGAATCATACAGAACATCTAGACTGCAGTTTCATTCCCTACCAGAAATCCAAGTAGCTGAAAGAGCTTTGTATGATTAGTTATCAGTATAAGTAAAGAGTTAAAGTGTCCAAGATATTGTAACCATATAATTTTTTGATTTGGTAGGCAGGCTGATACTAGCATTAAAGAGAACCCAATTTCTGATTCTGTTGAGGTGGAATGTTTTACCGTTCTATGAATCATCAAAAAAATTACAAATATCATCTTTTCTGTTGTAATTGTCTTCAAACAGAAAACCAAAGGAAAGAAAGAGCAAAGAAATAAACGAACCAAGCAACATAGTATAATTGAAAAGCTCATCAAACCACATTAATAAAGGAACCAGATGATCAAGTTGAATAAAAATATACAATTCAGTAGCATGATTCCAAGAGCCAAAACTCAAACCTCAATGTAGGACAAGGGTTTGAAACCAACTTATGTAGGACATGAGAATTAGAAGAACTGAGTTTTGTTAAATAGAAGAATATGAGAGGAACGTAGATGAATTGTAAGATAAGGGCAAAAGAATGAGAGGTATTAGAGAGTAAACACCAAGAACAATATGATTACTGAGTGATATTCAAGGAACTTGATCTACTTAATAGATTAGTAGTATTTATATGATGATAAAAGTAGAAGTTCCTAAATCTTGATGAAATTTAAAATCCTCTAAAACTAACTTTGACTTCCTAAAGAGCCTACATGATTTAGAATACTAAATGTCATTACTAATTACTACTAAAAATATTTTTAAGATTCCCTAAGTCGGCATTAATATTCTTAATCCTATGCCTCTGAAACAAAACAAAAATTCTGCAAAGTAACATAACCTACCATTTTCCGCATGTCAGGGTCATGCAAAACACCAAAAGCTGCCCACCTAGACCAAGACTCCAGGACGATACCATCATACTTCATTTCCCTAACATCAAGGAAGTAATTCACGCAAGAATATTTAAAATTTACTTGAAAACAAAGAATTACAGATACAACTACTTAAGGAAAGTTATGCTAGGATCATTCAACACCAGAAGCTTTATATGTGATAAATAGTGCCTAATCACACCATTACTACGAAAGAAAGAAAAGAAAACATTAAAGAGTCTCCTTTCCAGAAGAGACTTGAAGTCCAACAAAATCAGTTCTTGACAAAGAATTTGCTCAATAACTCAAAAATTACTATCTTTTTAAAATAAGGTGCCTGAAAAAATAATATCAGGATCATGTAGATGTGACCGAAAGTACATAAAGGTCATTGAGTAATATAAATTTATCATGCCACGTATTTCCTGGCTTTATATGAGATACATATTGGCCAGGTTAAGACTTTCATCAGTTCTTACAGATTTTATTTTGCCAAAGAACTTACTTGCATTCTGTCACAATAAGGTGAATAGCTTCATCTCTCAGTTTCTTCCTCCTAAGGAGCTCCTTAGGAAATGCTTCCAGAACAACTCTTGGCAACAACTATGAATCAACATGGTGTTAAAAAAATATAAAAAAAAAACTATATATGCATGTTTTGCAAGAGTTTGTAAAGAACAAAGCGTGAATCAAAGAAAGAAAACAAGCTATTCCAATCGCCTATAAAGCAGATAACTCTAATAGAAGTCTCTCCATTTTACACAACTCATCACGGTTATTTTCAATCATTCTGTTCTTATGGAGAGTGCAAAGTGCAAAGGAATTCAATACCTAAAACAAAGCAATTTTAATGAGCATAATTTTCATGATTGTGTTTTCTGTTATTTTCTTTCCTTTTAGTTACCTCTGTTTCCAACTTAGTTTGGAAGATACATCATATCCAACTACTGGAAGAAGAGATGCATAGAAAGAAATTGATTGCCTTTTCTATTACCATAACATCTCCTCTGGTTCGAAGCTCTGAGATCCATGCTTTATCAGCATTATGTCGCCCTTCCAAGAGTAAGCCTGTCCCTAGGCTGCTACCAGAAGAATGACAGGATCTAATTACTTTATTTGAGTATAATGACTTCGAGATAATTTTTGAGGTAATCATCCCACCACCCGTTACCTTTTCCACCTAATCCTCTTCGAATCTTCCCTCCCAACTTAGCTAAAAACTCTCATGGTATTTACCACGAATGCTATTTATCTAACTATTATATTGCTTTAAAACCTCAGTTGAACTTTGTTACTAGCATTTGCTTAAGCAACAGAGGAAACTCTCATCAGGACACGGACATACCTCTTTAGATCATACCAGACCGGTGATAAATGGGTGAATTTAGAGTTGAACCTCTTGGCCATTTCGTAGCCCTTCGAGTTCCTGCACATAAACAGGAATTCTTCATCCATGCTAAACTTCATGGACATTCCAGAAGCATATAAGACCAGAATTTAATATTCAAACCAACTATAACCTTAACGGATACCTTCCATTGTCCAGAATTAAACACTGTAGAACAAAGCTTAGTACAAAAAGTAAGGGCATAAAAATGAGCCTACCACGAAGTAATATACGCCAACACCGGATAGGTGTAATGTCGCTGAGACACATTCTCTGATACCTTTGCGTTCTCCTGAAATTTTTTGAATCTTTGTTCAGACAAGAATATTGCGATTTCATGTTCCATTAGAAAATGAAATATGTTCGCTTAAATTTTCTCCGCTTTTGATTTTTCTAGACTTCCTCAGTAACAGAACGTGTTACTACTTACAGTGAGGATTTCTTGGTAACTGATGTCGGTTTTGATTAGTCCTCGTTGATGTACGGATAACCCCGCATGGGTGACTCGTGGAGTGAATTTGATCCAGTAGACCAATACGGATACGGCGGGAATTACGATGAAGAAGAGAACGAAGATGATAAGGAGTTTGCGACCGGAGGCTGAGTCGCCGAATTGGTCACCAGGATTCGTTGTTTGGACTCGGACCTTGCGCCAATCAGAACTAGGTGCAACTCGGCGTTCTCGCCTCTTCGCCATATGGCTGGGTTCCCGGGTCACAGACTCGCTGACTAGTCAAAGAGCTTGCTCCGATCTCAGATTACAGTAGGGCCATGTGGGGGGCGGCAAGACGGAAAATGGAAGAAACGGAATCCTTTGATCTGCCGAACCGGGTTGCCAAGAAAACGACATAGTTTTGGAAACTGTTAATTACAAATTTACCCTTCTCGTTAGATTAATAGTTCGTTCAAGCCCCAAATAAAATAGCCGGATAAGACGAAGATAACAGAAGTTGCACACAAAAATCTGTGCAAGAGGGTTTTTGATAAACCCTATTTGTGGGAGCAATGCAAAACGCAAAACCAGTCATTAAGAGAGAACTCAAGCATAACAGGTAATTGGTTGCTGTATCCATATCTCTTATGTTACTTGTTCCCTTTGAGCTTTTTATTTTCTCCGTGTTTTGGTGAGAAGATAAAACTGGAAATGGAACCAAGACTTTCGCTTTCTACGCCAAATTACTCAGCATCTCCCACCTTACCTTTTTCTCTCTCTTACAAGCCTCCTCTTCTTCAAAAACCCAAAATTTCTGTCAAATCCCATACTTGCCTTCCAACAATCCAGGCAACCAAATCGCTGTTCATGGGAAAAAAATTGATTTTGCAAGAGAAATGTGGTCATTTCGATAATATAAGGAAACCATGTGTCCCAGTTGAACCAATACGAGCGGCTGTGAAGAGAAGGAAGGAGCTTCCTTTCGATAACGTGATTCAGAAGGACAAGAAATTGAAATTAGTACTGAAGATAAGGAAGATTTTAGTGAGTCAACCTGATCGAATTATGTCGCTTAGGACATTGGGTAGGTATAGAAGGGATCTGGGTCTCAAGAAAAAGCGTCGGTTTATTGCTTTATTGAAGAAGTTCCCAGCAGTGTTTGAAATTGTAGAAGAAGGGGCCTATTCATTAAGATTCAAATTGACACCAGAAGCAGAAAAGCTTTACTTGGAAGAGCTGAAGGTTAGAAATCAGATGGAAGACATATTGGTTGTTAAGCTGAGGAAATTGTTGATGATGTCCTTGGAGAAGCGTATCTTGTTGGAGAAAATTGCCCATTTGAGGACTGATCTAGGGCTTCCTATAGAATTTCGGGACACAATTTGTCATCGGTACCCTCAGTATTTCCGAGTAGTTGCAACTGAACGTGGCCCTGCTTTAGAGTTAACTCACTGGGATCCTAAGCTTGCAGTATCAGCTGCTGAGTTGGCTGAGGAAGAAAACCGAGCTAGAGAGTTGGAAGAGAAGAATTTGATTATAGACAGACCAGTTAAGTTCAATAGAGTGAAGCTGCCCAAGGGTCTTAATCTTTCAAAGGGTGAGATGAGAAGGATATGTGAGTTCAGGGACTTGCCTTATATATCTCCTTATTCAGATTTTTCAGGATTAAGGTCTGGTACAAAAGAGAAGGAAAGGCATGCTTGTGGGGTTGTCCACGAGATTTTGAGCCTCACAGTCGAGAAGAGGACTCTTGTTGATCACATCACTCATTTCCGGGAGGAGTTTAGATTCTCTCAACAACTTAGGGGAATGCTGATTAGGCACCCTGATTTGTTCTATGTGTCTCTAAAAGGAGATAGGGATTCAGTCTTTCTCAGGGAAGCATACCAAGATTCTCATTTGATAGATAAAGATCCATTAATCCTTGTCAAAGAAAAGTTCCGTGCTCTTGTTTCTGTTCCAAGATTCACAAGGAGGGTTACACCCAAGAAAGATGATGAGGAAGAAGTAACAGATGAACTGAAAGATTGGAGTGGTGAGGAGGGAGAAGAATGGTCTGATCTTGATAGTTATATGAGTGGTGATGGATTTGATGATGAGGAGGATGAGGATGATGACGAAGAGGATGGTGATGATTGGAGTGATGAAGATGATGATACACCTCCTGATTTTGATGAAGATGATGAAACTTTGAAGATTGGATTGGCCAGTTCAAGTAAACAAGCAGAGAACTCTGCTAAGAATGAAGACAAGGTGCCTGTTCCTGTGTTTCCTGATGGTCAGCCAAGGGAGCGATGGTAGAGCCAGTTTGGAGATACTAACCCGGGATTCGGTTATCTGTCTCTTTGATTGAAATAGGTATGCGATCATCTTGCCGTCTTAATCCTTTGATTATCTTTAGCAAGGTTCTGGAAAGATAGGGCCTGAACTTTATACTTGCAAGTATCCTGAAGTACGGAATCAGAAATTAACAGGCATTAATCTCAAATACTGTCTCTCCTAGCGATTAATAGATTTGTCCCCTATAGTTGTTAAAAGCAAGAAAACAAAAACTTTATGTGAACGATAAGTTATTGTAGTCTATTCTCAATCAACATGTAGTACATTTCTTTTTTAGTATAAATGAAACACCATAATCTCCTAGTGCATTCAAGGGAACGCCGAGTTCAATTTTTTTGTTCTTTTACAGCATGATATTATTAAAGGCTGTACTTTAATGTGTGTGAGTTTTATGGACATTTCTTACTCGCTATGGAGCAATTGCAGAATATGAATGATGATAAGCTTTATTTATTATACATTTCTATTAGGATAATTCAGCTTAGATATGTCCGATGTGCAGAGCACGCGGATTTAAACCTAAGGCTTTCTGACTTTTGGTTACCCAGTTCCCTGTCTGGTTATCGGGTTATGTTCAAATCCTCTCCTCCCCCAAGTGCAGGAAGCTTCTCAGCCACCATCACTAGATTAGGACTCTGTTCCTCCGTTTGAAATCCAAGTTGCTGATTTAAACCATGGAGAGGGAGGGAGTTGGAGCAGCGGGAACAACTATCCTCAAATCAGACTTGAAGAGAGTTTATTGAACACGTACTGGTTTAAGGGCGTAGCAAAGGAAATGAACTTCAGACTGATGGATGGGTTGGACAGGAAGCCCGAAGAAAGTATAGAAGAGGATGAGGACAGCTGATCTATTGCTTTCATCAGAATCAAGGAGAGGCCATTTAATCTTCAAAATAACTCGAGAACTTACTAGTAGTAAAAGAATTATGGAGCTGTTCATAAATTTATAGCTCTTACTATCAGTTGATGAGGACAAAAATGGCATACTCGTTCTCCCGTCCACGTGGAGAATCGGAGGGAAGGGATGGGATAAAGACTCTGGTATTTTATCTATTCAGAGTGGATTGAATTGAATTCGAAATTAAAAATCTAAAATTTTCACATAGAGTATTTAACAGAAATAGAAAAGAATTGGTTTTTTTGGGTCTGATCTTCCTCCATCTGGTTAACTTAAAATTTTCAATTATCAGATTATGGACATCTTTAAAGAAGAGAATAAAATAACCTAGCACGAAGAAAATGAGAAAAAGAAAGGGAAGGGAATGAAAATAACTTAGTTATAAAACAATTCGTCTGGGTTTTTCAATCATTTTTCTTACTTAGTCTCCATGTCATTTTCAGTCTTAATATATTATATTATTATTGATACGTATGGTTATGAGATAATTTTATGTTTGATTTACTTCGGTTCTTTGAATTCCCCATACAAAAGATTCAAAACAAGGTTAGAATAACTCATCAAGACATATTATATATATATATATTGTTATAAAGAGAAGCAATGGTCTAGAAAACTAAGAGTTTTTTGTGCGCATTCTGAGGGTAAGAAATTCTAATGATATCATACATGATAAGTTGTTGGACATCACTTAACACATGAGCATACCGATAAAGATCAAGTTACAACGAGAAGTCAAAATTTGTTAATTAATTAATATATTTATTCTCTTTACGATAAATATATTAAATTTTAACACACTAATTTTTCAATAATAAATATTTAACAGTACGAACGAGTGCAGCATGAATATTAATATAATAATACTATTCAGGAGTTAGGCAGGAATTTATATTATAATTATTTAAAAAATTAATACAATAATTACAATTTCATTAAGAATTTAATAGAGAATGATAAAACAACCCCAAACGTAAAGTATTTTTTCTGTCCTCCCATTCTCGGCAAATCATTGTCTCCTTCACAAAGCATTCATGCCCCTGGAGGTTGGCTCAGTGTTTGGTTCAACTTTTTTTTTTTCAATAAGAACATAAAACTTCTATCTAATGCTAGTGTTCTGCAAATCATTTAACATACATTCCTTTTTTTTATAAACAATTTGCATGCTGTTAAATAATTTATAAGCCCTTCTATTTTATTTTAAGCTGGGCCAGAAAAATTTTTATTTTTAATCATCTTATTCTGTTTTATTTGTTTGTTTCTTGAGAAAATTTTCCTGTTTGAAAGTCTAAAACAAAAACCAATCTCCTTCCTGCTATTTATGGGCAAGACAACAGAGGGAAAAAAAAAAGCTGGATTTTTCCTATTAACATAAAATATTGCACGGATTTTTTTTTTTTTATTAACACTCCATGCATTTTAATACAGAAGAATAGAGAGCTGTAGATGGTAAACGGTGCGTTTCGTTCCATGACAGTATCAGGATAGGCCGCCTTATCCACAAGGACAGAAATCCGACATCCCTTTTCTAGTGTAAGCCGAGGAAAAGCCATGGGAGTGAAAAGATCACCTTTAACTGCCATTTCTTCAAAATCCAACCACCTTCTCCTCTTCCTCCTCCTTCTTCTTCTTCACCTTCTCTTTTTGGCCTCCTATCCGGCAGAACAAAAGAAAGAACCTCCATGTCCAACATACCTTTGCATTTTCACCATAGTAACCCACATAAGTATCAACTCTGCGCTACTTACAACTGTAAACCCATAGATTTTAAACCTTCACCGAATTCTGCGGCTGTTAGTTTCGTTCACAGCTCCCCTGAAACCACCTCATTCTCCAATTCTTTTCCGCTATTTACTTCTCCAAGTCTCCCTTCTTCAGGTCTCGGGTTTTCAAATAAGCCCAATAAGATGACAAGTTTGGATTTAGGGAAAGCCATTCATGCCCAGCTGATAAAAACGTATGGATATTGGAATTCTGATTCCATAGCCAAAACTTTGATTTCGAAATACTTGGAGTTTGGTGATCTTCGGTCGGCTTGCATGGTTTTCTTTGTGAGTTTCGCTCGTAATTATGTTTATTGGAGTTATTTTGTAGAGGAGTTTGAGAGTTTTGGAGGGGACAAACATGGAGTTCTTGAAGTTTTCAATGAGTTGCACAGTAGAGTGATGTTTAACAGTAGAGTTCTTACTGTAATTTTGAAACTCTGTGCTAGTTTAACGTATACTTGGCTTGGTTTGGGAATTCATGCTGAACTGATCAAGAGAGGTTTTGATCTGGACGTTTATTTGAAGTGTGCGTTGATGGGTTTTTATGGAAGGTGTTGTAGTTTGGAAAGTGCTAATCAAGTGTTTGCTGAAATGCCAGAACGAGAAGATCTCTTGTGGAATGAAGCTGTTCTGGTGAACTTGAGGAATGAGAGATGGGAAAGAGCGAGTGAGCTGTTTAGGGAAATGCAGTTTTCGTTTGGCAAGGCTACGGCTGGCACCTTGGTGAAGATGCTACAAGCCTGCGGAAATAAGGGAGCTTTCAATGAAGGGAAGCAAATACATGGGTATGTTTTGAAAGTTTCACTAGAATCAAATTTGTCGATATGCAATACCTTGATAGTCATGTATTCAAGGAATGGCAAGCTTGAATTAGCAAGGAAAGTCTTTGATTTAATGGAAGATCGTAATGTGTCTTCATGGAACTCCATTATCTCAAGTTATAATGTATTGGGTTACTTGAATAATGCTTGGGGCCTGTTTCATAAAATGAAATCATCAGGTGTAAAACCAGACATTGTAACCTGGAACTGCCTTTTGTCTGCCCATGCTCTTCATGGCTCACACAAAGAAGTCTTGGCCATATTGAGAAAGATGCAAGATGAGGGTTTCAGGCCAAATTCCAGCTCTATAACTAGTGTTCTTCAAGCTGTGACTGAACTGGGGCTCTCAACTTTTGGCAAAGAAATTCACGGGTATATCGTCAGAAATGGACTTGATTATGATGTATATGTAGGGACCTCATTGATAGACATGTATGTGAAGAATGATTGCTTAACCAGCGCTCAGGTATTTTTGGACAATATGAACAACAGGAACATTGTTGCTTGGAATTCATTAATATCAGGCTATTTATCAAAGGGCCAATTTGAAGATGCTACAAGATTGTTGAATCATATGGAAGAGGAGGGTATTGAACCTGATTCAGTGACCTGGAATAGTCTGCTTTCTGGGTATTCAATTTGGGGGCACAAGGAGGAAGCTTTAGCTGTGATTCATCAAATGAAAAGTTCAGGATTAATTCCTAACGTGGTTTCATGGACTGCTCTAATATCAGGCAGTTCACAGAAAGGGAAGTACAGAGAATCCCTTGAATATTTTATCCAAATGCAACAGGAAGATGTCAAACCCAATTCTGCCACCATATCCAGTTTACTTCGAGCTTGTGGAGGCCTGTGTCTGTTGCAGAAAGGCAAGGAGATACACTGCATTTGTATAAGAAATGGTTTAATCGATGATATATATGTAGTTACAGCACTGATTGATATGTATAGTAAGTCCAGCAATTTAAACAGTGCATATGAAGTTTTCAGGAAATTTGAGAACAAGACACTACCCTGCTGGAATTGCATGATCATGGCTTTTGCCACTTATGGGCGTGGAAAAGACGCAATTGCACTTTTTGATGAGATGCGTGGAGTGGGTGTCCAGCCAGATGCTATAACCTTCACAGCTCTCCTCTCTGGTTGCAAAAACTCAGGTTTTGTTGATGAAGGGTGGAAATATTTTGATAGTATGAGTACGGACTACAAAATAATGCCAACAATTGAACATTACTCATGCATGGTAGATCTTCTTGGGAAAGCTGGTTATCTAGATGAAGCTTGGGACTTCATTCAAACAATGCCCATAAAGCCAGATGCTACTGTTTGGGGTGCTCTGCTAGGATCCTGCCGAATCCACAAACACATGGAATTTGCAGAGGTTGCTGCAAAGAAGCTTTTTGAGTTAGAACCATATAACTCTGCTAATTATGTTTTGATGATGAACTTGTATGCTTCGTCAAGCATATGGGAAGATGTAGCACGTCTCAAAGACTTGATGCGTGAAAAAGGAGTGAAAACCAAGCATGTATGGAGCTGGATACAAATTGATCAGACAGTCCATGTGTTCTCTGCAGAAGGAAAACCCCATCCAGATGAAGGGGAAATATACTTTGAGTTGTACCATTTGGTTTCTGAAATGAAAAAAGTCGGGTACATGCCTGACATCAGTTGCGTACATCAGAACATCGATGAGGGAGAAAAGGAAAAGACACTAATGAGCCATACGGAGAAGCTGGCCATTACCTATGGATTGATCAAAACGAAGGGTAACATCCCTATCAGGGTGTTTAAGAACACAAGGGTTTGCCTGGACTGCCATACAGCAGCAAAATACATGTCTATTGTACGAAGGCGAGAAATTTTCGTAGGGGATGGTGTTCGGTTTCACCATTTCAGAGATGGAAAATGTTGCTGCAATGACTGCTGGTAATAAAAAGCAATAATTGTTTTCTTGATTGAATATCTCCGGACATAACACTTCAAGCAAACAATTTGCCCAGCCCAAGCCAAGCACGAAGAAAAATACCATTTGGTCTGACTTCTTGGAGGGTGGTGGAATGCCTGGATTATGTAAAGCTAAGTCGTTTCGCCAAAGAAGCAAATAAAGTTGCTGATCGCATAACCAAAAGAGGAGACTCTAGTATCTTCAAGATGGAAAAACTTTCAACCGAGTTGCTGATCTCGCCATGGAGTCAGATCTACAAACAGGAAGCAAATTTTTTGGGTAACATGTTTATACCGAATTGCTGTATGTAGAAGTTATTATATTTTAAATAATAACTCGAGAAGAAAGTTGTCAAATAAAATTTCAGTTCAATTTATACCCACAACTCACTATTAAAGAAAAAAAAAAATTATTCTTAAACACGTGTCAGGAAACATTAGGTAAAGCCTAATTAATCTTAATGCAAATATTTAGGAAGTTATTAAAAGTGTTTCTAAAATTTGTATATATATATATAAGTAAAATTGTAAATTAACACGTTTAAATTTTTCCTTTTTATAGATTATCTTATATTTAAAAGAATAATATCTATTGAAATATATTAAATAAAACTAATGTCACAATATAGATACCGGTTCCTTTTTTATTTGATGTCATAATATGTACAGTTATTTATTTAAATATTTTAACATATAAAGAGAGTGTGAGTATCATAATATTGTATAAAGTGTTCATTAACATATAAAGTTTTGAGTTAGATGTGGTTGTAGTTCTTTATTTTTTAGTGAGATGTGGTTGGGGTTGGTGTGAGTGGGTTGCAGGTCGAAAAATGAGATTTTTTAAACCCTATACCGTTGGAAATGAATTTCAAAAAATTAAACTCTCCCCCAAATTTAAGTTATATCGCCCTATCCAAAAAGTAAGGTGATAATACTTCAAATTTATGTTTAAATTGTGCTTTTACATAAAAATTTGATAAGTAAAATTTTAAAACTAATATGAGCACCGAAACAAACATAGGGATGGATTGAACTTCAGCATTTCTGAATTATTTGACCAAAATGATGGTGGTCTGGGGAGACATGGAAAGCTACTTCTGGTTTATGAAGTATGATTAACTCCCAAAACTAATCTCTCGCTACTAACTATGAATATGAATTCTTTTCCAATAACTAAGCTAAACACAACATAGACCATTTATGTAAGAAAACAACAGGAAAACAGTGTAGTCAAGGGACATTTTTGTAAAGAAACAACACATCAGTGCACGTATGAGATGAACCCCAAATCCACATATTGTTCCATACATGTCATGAATATTTACAGATATGGTCAAAGAAAACATCCATCGTAGCTCCATGAACCAACCCCGCAAATATAACAACGAGAAACCATTAATCCTTTCATACCCAATGAATTTCTTTTGGGACCTTCCCTAATAACCTCATTCTATAAAAGATGGGGCAAAAAAGATGAGGGGAGGACAGGCAGGTTTTAAATGATTCGAAATCCCAGGATCACTGTTGAGCAAGAAAACAAACGAGAAGAAAACAAAGCATGAAACAACGACTTGATAGGGTCCCTCCACCAGCCAAAACTGCATTCAAAACTTCTGATGACTACTGGCTTCTTCTACACCAATTTCTACACAGTTTCCAGGACCTACAACCCTCAAATGCATACAAGTGTGCAACCAGACCACCACTACCACAGTCCTCCCTATCCTCAACGCTCAGAATCCGTTGATGGGTTCTGCCCTGTCCTGCACAGCCATCCTCTCGGAGACATCGGCCAGTGATTTCAGATTACACGCAATCAGTGTGGACGTGAAGTAACAGGTCTCTTCCCTTGTGTTCCCTTCAGGCACATCTACCACAAAGGACTCAATCACCATCGTCCCTGGTCTTTCATCGATTATCTCTGGGTGGACTGTAATGATGGAAGAGTAATTCTGTAGAAACAGAATCACAACAAAAAATTTGATGGTCTTCCATTTTGACAAAGCTAATTAGAGTTCCAAAAAGGAAAAGGGAACAGCATATACCACCAACACCATTTCCAGATAAAACAAGTACATGTCATAGCAACTTTTTTTAATCCATTAGCAAACAGTAACTCCTAAAAGTGAAAGAGAAGGAACCCACTCCAAGCTGTCCTCCATTAACGATGTTAAAGAGAACAGAGAAAGGGAGAATTACATACCTTTAGCCTGTGATCACCACCAACAATCTTGATGCCAAGGATGTGCTCCTCGTCATCAAGGAATTCCAACCTCTCCCTGCTCGTGGTAGCAGGAAGGCCGGACTTGACGTTGACTTCTCTCACACTTCCGATCCCAAGGTCACCGTTCACAACACACCTGCTAATAAATGGCTTGTACCTTTGAGGCTGATCAAATCTCCTCACCAGAGACCACACCTACCAACAATAAACCAGTTTAGATTATTAAACCAAAAATATGAAGAAAAACCGAAAAAATTGATGGCAAAGTTCAATTCATTTGGGTAGATTATTAAGTCAACAGAGCCCAAAGATCTGAATTCTTTGTATTGAACAAGAAGAATTAAAACTAGATTGTCTAAAAGCTGCCAAAATAGTAAGGAGAAATGTGGGAAGCGACGAAATCGGAGGACCGATTAGTCGAATCCGGATTCTCTTATTCATATTCATATGCCCGCCGTTCCTGCATTTTCCCGGCGACCAAACGCAGGATAAACTAACAATCAGAATCACCCTAACGAAATATGAGTAAATCCGACACGTGTAGACCGCAAAACTTTTCTTGAACAACCAAGAGAGTCAACAAAAAAAGAAAAACTAACCTAATTATTACTTCAAATTCAAAAGATTTGACGCGAATAAATACAAGCCAATCAACACAGGGGAATCAAATAACCAGATAGTTGACAGATCTACAGACGAAAACAAAGTCAAACATCTAAAAACCTCCGTTATCAACACAAAAATTAAAAAGATAAAAAGAAGTAAAAAAAGTTATAGTTGCCGAAATGAGTGATCGGCGGGACTTACGAGATGGACAGGTGCCTTGATGTGCTTGACCAAGGCAGAAGTACACTGATTCTCTCTGGGCTGGTGCCTATGGTGCCTCCGTATGTACTGCGACTCCAATACACCGTATGCATCACCGCCGTCCATTTTCGATGATTCAGTAATCTGCTTAGAAGCTGAGTCTTTCTGTGTCTGGAAAGAGGCGGGCGTTGAAGACAGAAACTAAAAGAGACGAGAAATGGCGATAGGGGTGGTTGCAGGAAAGTTTTGTAGAGATAAGTCAAGTTGGGCCTGGGAGTTGTATCAAAAATCCGGGAATCCACCGACAGTCTGTCATTTTATATTTGAGTATTAGAAAAAGCCCAACGGCCTGCTCTGCAGTGGCCCCCACCACCTTCCTTCCTGCTTATCCTCTTAATCTTGTTTAGTATAGGAATCAGAAATTTGTTAACATCACATGTAGTTGAAAGTATTTGCGGTCACAGTCCACTCTGTTTTGTTGGTTATAACAGAAAAGTTTAGGTTCCTTTTGTCTGGTTTGGGTATACGAGCATATATGACCCGCACTAAGTAGTGGTCCTTTTTATCTTATCTTTTTCTTAAAAAAAAATTCTCTCCTTTCTTCTTTAATTTTTTGGTTCTAGAAATAGTAGCACATGTAAAGCATAAACTACAGTACAAGCTTGGGGGGGGTGGGGGCCATGCACATACATATACATATACATATACATATAAATATGCATGTGTGGAATATATGTATCCCTTCAGATCAACTAAAAACAAGTAGTAGAAACCATCCAAAAAAATAAAAATAAAAATAAAAATAAAAAGCCCTGTGTGATTAAACCCATTTGGTAAATTATGGCCCACTTGAATATGTTGTATTTTACATATTGCATTTATCTAAAAAAAAAAAAACATATATAAACATTAGATTTTTATAAGTAATAAATATATCAACCATTGGTTCCATACATAATACACTATTTTTAATCACATACATACTTCCTTGTCCTAATTCATTGTGTATTATTTTTTTTAATATTATATAAGCTTCTCATTATTTGGATACAATTATAATTGAGACATTATTTCTTTGTGAATTCATTCATAAATTTGTATTTATTCAATTAAAAATAATATAAATTGTATCATAGTGACAATAAAAATTAACATTGTATCATTTTTTTTTGTTGAAAACTAGAAGAAGACCCTCTAAATGATATTTTAAATAATATCATTTAAATCAATAACAATTTCACATGAAATCTATTTTTATTATTTATATAAAAAAAAAGAAATTATCCTCCTCTGACTTAAGTAATTATCATTTTGTAAATAAATTATAAAAAAATTATAAACTTTATTCCAATATTAAGATTTTTTTGTATGGGAAATATGTATAATGTCAATGTTTATGTCATGCTTTGTCAGCTTTTGTTTTGTAGAAAACATGTCCCCTTGCCCTCTCAGTGTGGTCTTATATATTAATTAATTGCAATTTTTTTAACCTAAAGAAAAATATAAAAAGATTAAAAAAAAGGTTTTAAAAAGAAAAAAAATTCGCGGTAATTCCCATCCAATTAAACAGAAAATTACACAAAGTAACTTCATATTGGGCCCACCAAGTGGACCCACCTTAAACTTCCCCCAAAAAAATTACAAAAAGTTTCATAACCAGATGAACGGTTAAAAAATGAACACGTGTCAAATACATGAAAGGTGGGCAAAAATCGAAAGGCTCTAATTTGTGGTTCTTATTGGCCCACGTTGACGATAGTATTTATCCTTACATATATAAATAATTTAATGTTTCATTAATTTTGCATCACCCATATTATACCTACCAAAGAAAAAATAAATAAATTTAAAATGGATTATTTTTGTCTAGTAGTTAGGCCAAATCTGAAACGATTTAATTTAAGCAAGCTGCTTTTTCGTTTGCTTGTGGTTATGAATCAAAGAATTTGCTCAGTGAGATGTGTTTAATTTTGTAAACAATATTTTAATATAAAATAAATAGATGTATACAAATGAAAATTTTAATTTTAATGTAAGGATAAAAATATTTTTACCCCAAAAAAAAAAATAAGTAAATAAAAATAAAAAAGCAACGACAGAAGAAAACAAATGATCTAATCCACAATGTTGAGAATAATTTTTTTCCTAGTTTAGGGGCAACCATATTGAATGCATACATATATATACATATATATATATATATACACGTATATGTATTTGGAATTATAATAATAAAAAAAAAAAGAAGAAAAAGAAAAAGGTATTTTCTATCTTTATCCCAAAAAGATATGTGTCTTTGATTACTCGCCACGCCCATACGGTTTCTTCATGTGAAATTTTCTTCTTATCAAAGATAACAAATGAAAATGATAACACAGATTTTATGAAACCTAAATACACGAGAGATTATTTAATAAATAATCAAATATTATAATATATATTAATTATATTTAAAAATAAAAAATAAAAACTAAAAAAAATAAAGTAAATGATACAAACTTTAGTTAATCAATTTGATTGTGCGAATGAATGTATATGATATTTGAGAAGAGAAAAAGAGAATTTTGAAGGAAAAAGAAAATCTTAGCTCGATTGCATTCAAGTTGGAGTAAACTATTCATTAACGGCAAAAACAATGTGTTGTTGTGATTCATATTTAAAGACAATTATTATAGCACATTCGGCAAGCACTACAAATTTTTCAAAAGATCTCCAACAATTTGCATCATAATTATATTTTTAATATGTTTTAGTATTATATTCAGTGGTATACATATAGTATCGAATTGTATGTTTAACACATTAGCAATACTATTGTATTTTCAATCAAAAATATAAATTGTAAAAACATAAGATATTTCTTTCAAAAGATTCAGCTCAAAAACTATATAATTATATACCAAAAATTCAAAATTTTTATTTCAAAAAAAAAAAACAAATCAAACCTTTAAATACTGTGTAATACTTAAAATATTTATATGATATGTAATACTCATAGCCGAAATTTAACTCGGGATAAATTTTCTAACTTATAATATATATATATATAATTAAAAAAATATTATTTTAATATAATTTTATTAAATTATTTGAAAAAAAAATAAGTTAAGAATGAAAATATAAGCAATTTAGAGAAAAATGAGTGAAATTTTGAGTTTGGAATATATTTTTGAAAGAAAAATTAAAAATAAAGGGTCAAAATACAAAAAAGAAAAATTCGGCCACGTGAGATAGTCTAGTCAGCAGCCATGACGAACCAAAGCACACTGCGTGGCAAAACACGCTGACATCAACGCCACGCGGGCGATCTGCATGCCCAAAGATCCGAGGACCTAAATTCAATCTCCTGTGTGTGAGCCATTCAGATGCATTCCCTCCTTAAGCGCGATCGGACGGATGAGATCAATCGCGATAAACGATCCAGATTCGTCCGCGTGATCGGCCTAAATAGGCAACAATCGGATGATTTTCCTCGCT
The DNA here is from genome assembly GCF_000150535.2 of Carica papaya. The sequence goes on along the minus strand of NW_019014421.1, from coordinate 92,652 downwards.
CCACGTCGATGCAAATAGATGGCCTAGATAGATGCGGGATGAGTATCTAAACATCGCGTCACAGGGGAACACTAACCCTAGCCGTACCTACCCTCACTGGAGAAAAAGGACCAACAGCCAGAGAAAGAGACCAACATCCGGTCGCTGCCGCACCGGAGTCACCGTCAACAGCCAAAAAAAGGTAAAATTCTCTCATACCCGCTCGGAATTCGATTCCGCGTCTCTCTGTGGCTATATCGAAACAAAAGAGATGGCGGGTGAGCTAGAAATCGTAGACAAAGTCCGACAGAGCCGCTGATGCCAAAATCCTAAAACTCCTTCAATGAGCCCCTTTCCGTTTTCCATTTCACATAAATTTTTTATCATTGTGTTCATCATCCTTTTTTGTGCAGGTTAGTTGAAGAAGAAATCCCAACTACGAAGGAGAATCAGCAAAGTCGCCACATCTGGAAATCCCCCCCTTCTACCGGTAGGTTCAGTTTCTTGTGATTTCTGGCCAACCGAGACCATTTAACGTATTTTTTTGCAGGAATACATGTAAAATCGAATGAAAAAGGTCAAAATCAACTAAAACCGGCTAAGCCAAGATGAACTACTACCATGGGCAGTGGAGCCGGTGTCGGAGCACAACAGCGCCATCATGCCAGAACCCTAAAATTGGCTGTAAGGGATTTTCGACACCGATTTTAGATTTTTTGAAATATTTTTAGGTACGTGACAAGTATTTTAATTATAGCAAAAAAAATTTAAAAAATTCGAGACTCGTTAGGAGAAGTAGTACGATGTTTTCAAACACTGATCCGGGTAAAGATCCATCACTTTTTTGTCGGTTACAGTAAATTGATGATTAATAATCAATAATTGTGTGTTTTGTGAAAAATTAGAAAAATCCTAAAAATATTACAAGTTACTAGTGGATGCAAAATTGGTTAGTTCACATTTATCCTGATTCCATGTTTATTTTCCTGTACTGTCTATATTTATTTACTATTATACTCTGCGTAATTGAATTGATAGTTTTTATGATCTTTTTAATTATTTAGTTCCTCCTGCATTGTTTATTCGATATTCTGGTCACTGGTTATTTGGTTATGCTAAACTATATCACTTGGTTAAGTGCCATTTGAATTAATCTTTGAATATTAAATGAGATTTTAGTATACTTTAGTAGTTGTTTGGATAATAAGAGTCTAAATAAATGAAAGCTTACTTGACATCTTATGAAAGGGTGGACGGACTCGGTGCATAGGGAACTCTACTATGGATATTACCTCTGTCGGATGAGGCTAAAAAGTCTTATATCGGAAGGGTTTTGAAAGATATGGTTCACCATATTACCAGACAGGGTATCAAGACGATAACATTTTTTTGGCATTCATTACCGGACGGGGTATGGGGTCGGTCAAGTTAATTGCCAAATCTTGATACTGAGTTCGCGAATATAGGAATATCTCTATGGAC
>NW_019014421.1:74838-89358 GCF_000150535.2 Carica papaya | reverse complement strand
CCCATTTTTGAAAAATTTTAGATTATAATATATTTTTAGCATATACTACACTTAATTACCAAATATATATATATATAACCCAAGAACACTACTAAAATTCATGCGAGTTATTTAGTTTCTTACACTTATTAATGTTAACTATTAATTTTTATTGGAAAAATCAGATTTTGATCAAAAATTATCTGATCAAAGGAAAAAAGAAAAAAATTTATCTGTGTTTATTAATTGAGAGAGAGATAGAGAGAATGAGATATAAGAGACTTGTTCTAGGGTTTTCTTCTAATTTATCGTGAGTGAAAAAATCATACATATATAAAAAAAAGAATATATATATATATACATTGTAACGGTCCCGGAAATTTAAAATGAAATATATGTATTAAAAATGTCAAATGCAGAAACGTAATAAAAATTTTGATTAAACATCCCTTATACTAAAACCAAAAACGTGCTCAAAGTATAAAAGAACAAACTAACTGAAAGAGAAACACGAAAATAAAAGCTATAAATATGATTACGGAATCTTCAGGCATCCCCTTCGCTGTCTTCCTGCGGAACGGGCTCGGGAACAATGTCTTCCTGATCTGAAATGATTAAATAAGGAATGAGCTACACCAGCCCAGTAAAGACATCACACTATCTCACCGTCACGGAGGTAAAGGTGGGTAGAAAACACAAAAGGACCAATGGAGCATAGTTTACAACAAATTCTTTTATCAATAATAAAAACCTTTACTATCCACTTATCTCGGTGAAATTCATAAAATAATATACGAAGGCAATAACATTATTATCATCACGAAATCATAGAAACTGTATAACATAATACTTATAACGCTTTTTGCATCTCAATCATTACACAACATATTTTTTCTTATTTACTAGCCTACTAGTATCCATGGGGATCCATAGGGGTCCCGCTACCCGTGAACCCTTAACACTTGTAATCAAATTCCAGGGTCGTCCTCATACCCCGTCCGGTATGGGCGCCAAAACTATAAACCTCAATACCCCGTCCGGTATGAGGGTGAAACGGGCCGTCCCCATACCCCGTCCGGTATGGGCGCCAAAACACATAAGATCTCCATATCCCGTCCGGTATGAGAGACCACGATCCCGGTAAGGTTCCCTACGGACCCGGTCCGTCCACCATCTCTCAAGATATCTAGTCAGGCTGACCACTTTATACAATTATCAATTCACATAACCTTTCATTCCCCTTTTCCTCAGTCAGCATCATCAATTCGCAAACAAACAAGCAACCCAATAATTTATGCCAAACAAGACAACATACAACATCGGGTTCTCAGTCATTCAACCCATAATCAATAAAACAGTAATATGTGCACACGAAACTATGAAATGAAAACATAAGACCTCATACTGCATTTAAAACCGTAAAATAGGTCAAACAACAGCTAACAGACAAACACACCAGACTCGGGCTCCATTAGCGACTTAAAACAATTTCACACATCTGTTGATTCATGAAATACCGTTTTATCATTTATTGAATTTTAATACCGTGATAGGAAGTAGGGTTAGGGGTCCTTACTTGTTTTGGGGTCCGAATACAGCTCTACAGTGCGCCTGCAGGCTGGACCTAATTTTCCTTAAATTTTTCCCGGGGAACTGAAACGCACTACTGGTACCTGCACGTGTCCCAAAAAAATTCCAAATTAGACCTAGGGCCCCTTTCGGCCAATATCACAATTCCGACACGACGGCTCCGCCGTGCTCCAGCGACGACCACACTTGCATCGGTCCCTGCGATAAAACAACCCTAGGGCCCTCGGGGGGCCAAAAAATTATGGAAAACCGAAGCTTACCGGCGGCGGTGCTCTCGGGTGCAGCGGCTCTCCGATGAGGTTCGTGTTTTGGTGATTCGGCTCTGATCAACCTGTAGAGAAAAGAATGGTGATCACGGTGATATAAAAATTGTATCAAACAGAGGCCGGGAAGGGCCTCATCAGAGGCAAAAACCGAGGAGGGGCGCGGCGGCGCCGCTGGGTTTAGGCCGTGTTTTCTGACCGTTTGGCCGGGACTTTGGCTCTGATTTGGCCACAGGAGAACTCAGCGTGGAAAAACGAGTCGGAGGTATGAAATTTACCTCGATCGGCGGTCGGAAAACTCCCCGGTGCGGCGGCGGGCGGCGGCGGCAGGCTCCTCCAGCATCTGGTTCGTCTTCTCCGGCGAGGGCAGGCGGCTAGGGTTTTTGTGGTCAGGTGTGGGGGTTCTATTTATACCCTTTTGCCTTTTGATCACAGCCGTCCGTTTTGATTAAATCTGGGCCGTCCGTGCGCACGCTTGATCTGGGCCGTCCGTGCGCGCGGGGACGCATCTGGGCCGTCCGATCGCGCGCACGCGGATCGTCCACGTGGCCCGTTCCCCGGTCGACGTGGTCTTGCCACGCAGCATGTCCTGGTTGGCCATGGTTGCTGACTGGGCCGCTGACGTGGCTGCTGACGTGGCGCTGACGGGGCACAATTTTTCTAAATTGCGTTTTGACCCCCGGTTTCCTATTTTCTTTTCAAAAATACCCCCAGAATCCTAATTTTCACCCTTTTTTCCCTAAATCAATTTCAATTAAATCCAAATAATATTTTTACCCAATTTTACAATTATTATTATTTTTATTATTATATTATATTAAATTAAAATAAAAAAATAAAATAAAATAAATAAAAACAAAATTAATAATAATAAAAAAAATAATTTAAAATTATTTGGGGCGTTACAACTCTCCCCCCCTTAAAGAAATTTGGTCCCCCAAATTTGCCTCTTACTCTTGGTCGAACAAATAGGAATACTGGGCTCTAAATTATGATTCCAGTTCCCAAGTAGCCTCCCTGGGCGTGTGGTTCTGCCACACGACCTTTACAAATGATATTTCTCGGTTGCGGAGTATTCTGCTCTCTCGGTCCGTGATACCGACTGGTACTTCTTCATAAGACAAGTCCTCTTGGAGTGGAAGCGGTTCATGAGCCAAGACATGAGAAGGGTCCGGGTTGTACTTACGTAGCATAGATACGTGAAACACGTTATGAACCCGGGAGAGCTCGAGAGGCAGTGCTATTCTGTAAGCAGCGGTACCAATCTTGTCTAAGATTTCAAAGGGTCCAATATATCGGGGGTTTAATTTTCTCCTCCTGCCGAACCTACTAATTCCCTTGAAAGGAGTGACCTTAAGAAACACTCGGTCACCTCTTTCAAATGCTAGATCCCTCCTTCGGGTGTCTGCATAACTCTTCTATCTACTCTGGGCTGTTTGAATGTTCTTTCTGATTTTAGCTATCTTCGAAGTGGTTTCCTCTACCAACTCTGGACCGAACAATTTTCTGTTGCCCGCTTCCTCCCAACAAATCGGTGATCTGCATGGGCGTCTATATAACACCTCATATGGAGCCATGCCAATGCTCGCTTGATAGCTGTTGTTGTAGGCAAACTCTATCAGGGGTAAATGGTCGTCCCAATGGCCCCCAGAGCCAAGGGCATAAGCTCGGAGCATATCTTCCAGTGTACGAATTGTTCTTTCTGATTGTCCATCAGTGTGAGGATGGAAAGTAATGCTAAGGGACAGCTTTGTTCCCATGGCTTGCTGGAAACTATTCCAAAACCGAGAAGTGAATCTGGGGTCCCTGTCGGATACCACTGTCACTGGGACTCCATGCAATCTGACTATCTCCCGGATATACATTCTTGCCAACTTGTCTAAAGAATCAGTCATTCTGATGGCCAGGAAGTGGGAGGACTTAGTGAGTCGATCAACAATTACCCATATAGCATCATGTCCTGATCGTGCCTTGGGTAGTCCCGATACGAAGTCTATGGTGATATGTTCCCACTTCCACTCTGGAATCGGTAAGGGCTGAAGTAACCCACCTGGGCGTTGATATTCTGCTTTGACCTGCTGACATACCAAGTACTTAGATACAAAGTCAGCTATATCTCTCTTTATCCCATTCCACCAGAACCGAGGTCGCATAGTTTGGTACATTTTTGTACTTCCTGGATGCATGGCAAACCTTGAACTATGGGACTCCGACATGATGTCTCTTTTTAACTCACTGTCGTCTGGGACACACACTCTGTCCTTAAAACGAATTAATCCGTCGGCAGAGATCTGAAATTCTGAACTCACTCCCTGTTCTGCATCCTTCTTACGGGTTACTAGGGCGGGGTCGATTGATTGGGCTTCCTTTATTCTTTGGATTAACTCGGGTTGGACTGCTAGGTGGCTCAAACATGTGGCCCTCTTCAGATCTTGCAGTCGAACCTGCTGCGTAGCCCCAATGGACCTGCATTCTGAAACCATCAGATGGGCTAGGGTGCCTGCACTCTTCCTACTGAGGGCATCGGCTACTACGTTGCCCTTACCTGGATGGTATAGGATGTCACAATCATAGTCCTTGAGGAGTTCCATCCACCTTCTCTGACGCATGTTGAGATCCTTCTGAGTGAAGATGTGCTTCAAGCTCTTATGATCGGTGTAGATCTGAAAGGTCTCTCCATACAAATAATGGCGCCAGGTTTTCAAGGCGTGTATGATTGCGGCAAGCTCCAAGTCATGGGTAGGATAGTTCTTTTCATGATTCTTTAGCTGTCTAGACCCATATGCTATAACCTTTCCATGCTGCATCAGGACACAACCCAGGCCCAGATAGGAGGCATCACTATAAACTGTATACCCTCCTGATCCACTCGGTAGAGCCAGCACGGGTGCAGTAGTCAGTCGCTTCTTCAATTCTGAAAAACTCCTTTCGCAGTTCTCATTCCATTCAAACTTTGCATTCTTCTTTGTGAGTCGGGTTAGAGGAGCTGCTAGACTAGAGAACCCTTCGACAAACCGACGGTAATAACCTGCCATCCCCAGGAAGCTGCGAATTTCCTTAACTGTTGTCAGCCTTTCCCAACCAAGTACCGCTTCAACCTTTTCGGGGTTCACTGATACCCCTTCCTTCGATATAACATGTCCCAGGAAGGCAGTTTGCTCGAGCCAAAATCCACACTTGCTCAACTTTGCATACAACTTCTTTTCCCTGAGGACCTGTAGGACTTGGGCAAGATGATGAGCATGTTCTTCTCTACTTTTTGAGTAGACTAAGATATCATCGATGAACACGATGACAAATTGATCCAAGAACTCTCTGAAGATCCTGTTCATTAGATCCATAAAGATGGTCGGGGCGTTGGTTAGCCCAAACGGCATGACTAGGAACTCATAGTGTCCGTACCTGGTTCGGAATGCTGTCTTGGGGATGTCTCCTGTTCTTTCCTTTACCTGATGGTAACCTGATCGTAGATCTATTTTAGAAAAGACCCGTGCACCCTGCAACTGATCGAAAAGGTCATCAATCCGGGGAAGAGGATATTTGTTTTTAATTGTTACCTTGTTTATCCCTCTGTAATCAATGCACAGTCTCAATGTTCCATCTCTCTTCCTTGTAAAAGTAACTCCGGCACCCCAAGGGGAAACGCTGTGTCTAATGAAACCACTGTCTTGTAACTCAGTGATCTGTTTCCTTAGTTCTTCCATCTCAATGCGGCTCATTCGGTAAGGAGCAACCAAGATGGGCTGGGTACCTGGCTGTAAGTCTATGGTGAACTCGACCTCTCTGTCCACTGGTAGACCGGGCAGTTCATCCGAAAATACGTCTGGAAAGTCTCGGACTACTGGAATCTCTTGGATACAAACTTCTTTCTTGGGTTTACCTAGTTAGAGAAAATACAAGATTAAGGCACTGGGAATTAAGAAAACTTGCCATCAGGGGAAATTAGTACTGAATGATTTTATTAACTTGTAAATGGCTCCTCGTTGGGAGGATTAAATACAATCTTTTTGTTAAAGCAGTCTATGGTGGCGTGATACGCCGCTAGCCAATCAATTCCTAGGATTACATCAAAATCCCCCGTGTCTAACCCTATCAGGTCTACCCTCAATTTTCTATCTGCTATCTCCACGGCACATGCCCTGTAGATAACCTCTCCTAGCAATGTCTCCCCCCCAGCGGTAGATACAAGCAACAATGAATCAAGTCTATCAGGTGATACACAAATTTTGGAAGACAGAACATGTGAAACAAAAGAATGTGATGCACTAGTGTCAAACAAAACATGAGCAATGTGTCCAGAGATAGTATACATACCATGTACCACGTTCGGGTCTGCGTCGGCATCCTTCTAGGTTAGGTTGTAAACTCTGCCCTGGATTGGAGGCCTTCTTTGATTCTAGTTCCTAGGGCATTCCCTTGCATAGTACTGGGCACTGCCGCATATGCGACAGGTATTGCTGAGGCGGTAGCAGGGTCGGTCCCCGTGATCCCTGTCACAGTGCTGGCAGATCTTCCCACGTGCTGCCCCCGTAGCCTGAGGAGGAGCCTGGATGGCGGGTCTGGGCCTCTTACTGGGTTGGACAGGCGCGGTAGGTGCTGGCCTGCGGAGCGGGGCTGAGGGTCGGGAACTCCCCACTAGCTGAGGGTGGGTGTCGAAGCTCCTTTCTATGATCTGCGCCTTTGCTAGGACTACTGAATATGTCTCGAGCTCCATTACCAGTAAGTGCTATCTGATCTCCGGGCGGAGACCCCACTGGAATTTCCTGGCCTTTCGGCCCTCATCCATCAATGTCTCCGGGGCATATCGGCCCAGCTCCAGAAACTTACGAGCATACTCCGACACTGTCATGTTTCCCTGGACCAATTGAGCAAACTCCATTTCCTTCAGGTGTTGGATGTGTTTAGGGAGATACTCCGTGTGGAAGGCCGCTAAGAACTGCTCCCAAGTGGCTGGTGTAGGCAGGGTGGTCCGCTTGAGCTCCCACCAGCGTACTGCTTCCCCTACCAGCATGTAGGAGGCAATGGCAACCCTCTGCTCAGGAACTACTCCCAAGGTCTCGAAAGCTCTCTCAGTCTCTGTCAGTCAGTATTGGGCCTCTTCGAAAGAGGACCCCCCTGCAAAAGTAGAAGGGTTCAGTCTTCTGTACCTCTCTATGAAACCGGGGTCGATCAAGGAAGGAGCGGGATCCCGAGGTAGAGGGACTGGGGCCGACTGAGGGTGAATTGGGGGACCCTGTGGTGGCACCTGCTGATGTGGTGGGGGTACTGGAATGTGCTGTGGCGGTGCCTGGTGGTACCGTGGCTGTGGTACTGGGTCGTACCGCGGCTGTGGTGCCGGGTGGTACTGTGGAGGAACAGGCTCCTGCCGGGGTGGCTCGGGATCAGCCTGCTGTAGCAGGGGCTCAACCTGCTGTAGCGGGGGCTCAACCTGCGATAGCGGAGGAGGTCCGGGTAACTCCCTTCTCTCCTCTCGCCTTTGCTGGGCAGCTACGAGAGCTTCCACCATCTCAAATAGTCTGTCTAAATCCTCTCGAAGCGAATTATCTTGGGCTGCTCGGTTTAGTGGGGGCCTTCCTCTCCTCATTTCCGTGTACCTGCATTCACAAGGAATGGTTGAGTAACGATCTATCGGTAAGTATTTCTCTAAGACACTATTGTGTAAGGGATGAGTCCGAGGAAATGCGGCTATGATACCAACTGTAACGGCCCCGGAAATTTAAAATGAAATATATGTATTAAAAAGGTCAAATGTGGAAGCGTAATAAAAATTTTGATTAAACATCCCTTACATTAAAACAAAAAACGTGCTCAAAGTATAAAAGAACAAACTAACTAAAAGAGAAACTCGAAAATAAAAGCTATAAATTTGACTACGGAGTCTTCAGGCGTCCCCTTCGCCGTCTTCTTGCGGAACGGGCTCGGGAACAATGTCTTCCTGATCTGAAATGATTAAATAAGGAATGAGCTACACCAGCCCAGTAAAGACATCACACTATCTCACCGTTACGGAGGTAAAGGTGGGTAGAAAACACAAAAGGACCAATGGAGCATAGTTTATAACAAATTCTTTTATCAATAATAAAAACCTTTACTTTCCACTTATCTCGGTGAAATTCATAAAACAATATACGAAAGCAATAACATTATTATCATCACGAAATCATAAAAACTGTATAACATAATATTTATCACTCTTTTTGCATCTCAATCATTACACAATATATTTTTCCTTATTTACCAGCCTACTAGTATCTATGGGGATCCATAGGGGTCCCGCTACCCGTGAACCCTTAACACTTGTAATCAGATTCCAGGGCCGTCCCCATACCTTGTCCGGTATGGACGCCAAAACTATAAACCTCAATACCCCGTCCGGTATGAGGGTGAAATGGGTCGTCCCCATACCCCATCCGATATGGGCGCCAAAACACATAAGATCTCCATATCCCGTACGGTATGAGAGACCACGATCCCGGTAGGGTTCCCTACGGACCCAGTTCGTCCACCATCTCCCAGGATATCTAGTCAGGCTGACCACATTATACAATTATCAATTCACATAACCTTTCATCCTCTTTCCTCAGTCAGCATCATCAATTCGCAAACAAACAAGCAACCCAGTAATTTATGCCAAACAAGACAACATACAACATCAGGTTCTCAGTCATTCAACCCATAATCAATAAAACAGTAATATGTGCACACGAAACTATGAAATGAAAACATAAGACCTCATACTGCATTTAAAACCGTAAAATAGGTCAAACAACAGCTAACAGACAAACACACCAGACTCGGGCTCCATTAGCGACTTAAAACAATTTCACACATCTGTTGATTCATGAAATACCGTTTTATCATTTATTGAACTTTAATACCGTGATAGGAAGTAGGGTGAGAGGTCCTTACTTGTTTCGGGGTCCGAATACGGCTCTACAGTGCGCCTGCAGGCTGTCCCTAATTTTTCCTGAATTTTTCCCGAGGAACTGAAACGCACTACTGGTACCTGCACGTGTCCCAAAAAAATCCCAAATTAGACCCAGGGCCCCTTTCGGCCAATATCGCAATTCCGGCACGACGGCTCCGCCGTGCTCCGACAACGGCGCTGCCGCTTGCGGCGGCGATTCGCCTCGAGTTGGCCGTTTTCGGCCGTTTCCTACCGAATTCGGCCACACTTGCATCGGTCCCTGTGATAAAACAACCCTAGGGCCCTCGGGGGGCCAAAAAATTACGAAAAACCGAAGCTTACCTGTGGCGGTGCTCTTGGGTGCGGCGGCTCTCCAGCGAGGTTCATGTTTTTGGTGATTCGGCTCTGATCAACCTGTAGAGAAAAGAATGGTGATCACGGTGATATAAAAATTGTATCAAACGGAGGCCGGGAAGGGCCTCATCGGAGGTAAAAACCGAGGAGGGACGCGGCGGCGCCGCTGGGTTTCGGCCGTTTGGCTGGGATTTTGGCTCCGATTTGGCCACAGGGGAACTCAGCGTGGAAAAACGAGTCGTGGGTATGAAATTTACCTCGATCGGCGGTTGGAAAACTCCCCGGTGCGGCGGCGGGTGGCGGCGGCTGGCTCCTCCGGCGTCTGGTTCGTCTTCTCCGACGAGGGCAGACGGCTAGGGTTTTTGTGGTCAGGTGTGGGGGTTCTATTTATACCCTTTTGCCTTTTGATCACAGCCGTCCGTTTTGATTAAATCTGGGCCGTCCGTGCGATTGCATCTGGGCCGTCCATGCGCACGCTTGATCTAGGCCGTCCGTGCGCGTGGGGACGCATCTGGGCCGTCCGATCGCGCGCACGCGGATCGCCCACGTGGCCCGTTCACCGGTCGAGGTGGTCTTGCCACGCGGCAGGTCCTGGTTGGCCAGGGTTGCTGACTGGGCTGCTGACGTGGCTGCTGACGTGGCGCTGACGGGGCACAATTTTTCTAAATTGCGTTTTGACCCCCGGTTTCCGATTTTCTTTTTAAAAATACCTCCAGAATCCTAATTTTCACCCCTTTTTCCCTAAATCAATTTCAATTAAATCCAAATAATATTTTTACCTTATTTTACAATTATTATTATTTTTATTATTATATTAAATTAAATTGAAATAAACAAAATAAAATAAAATAAATAAAAATAAAATTAATAATAATAATAATAATAATAATTTAAAATTATTTGGGGCGTTACATATATATCATGCTTACACTGTAATAGCTTGAAAATAATTCTGAATTAATTTTTTATATTTGATAGATTTAATTTAGCATTTATATGTATTTAAAAATATATAATAAGGTTAAAAATATAATTTAGAATCAAACGAAAAAATAATGACTAAGGATGAAGGAACTAAAATAAACATGAAGAGGTACAGAAAAATGTGAAAACCTTTTAAATGAAATAGTATAATGAAAAGTGGTAACGATTAGATAAAATAACATAACAGAAAATGACAACTTTTAAACGAATTGATATGTGAAAAGTAGTAATTTTTAGATAAAGTGACATCACAAAAAATGGTAACTTCTAAATAAAGTGGTATGTGAAAAGTGATAATTTTTTAAATGAATTGACATGTGAAAAGACCATTTAGATAAAATGGCATGTGAAAAGTGATAATCTTTTAGGTGAAGTGATATAATAAAATGATGCAACTTTTAGATGAAATAGTATGATATAATGGTGATAACATTTCTCTTGTCACTCCCCACTTCTATAAATATGAGATAGGAGAAAGGAGTAAGAGACATTCTGGATGAGAGAAAAATAGTAAGAATCATAAAGTCAAAGAAGAAGAGAGAGTATGAAATGTGTAATTTTTAAAGTATTTTAACATTTTAGATAAAAAATTTGGAGAACTGCTAAATTTTTTAGAGTAGATAAAGAGGAGAGAAGAGGATAGGACTCACGATAAAAAAAAAAGTATAAATCGTAGAAATGTAGTTTTTTCTAAGTTTCAAAGTCACTTTCTCTTGAAATTGGGATTAGTTTTTTAGTATGTGTGGATATTTTTTAGTAAAAAAAGTGACCAAAAATCATTCCGAAACTTTGTTAGATTTTTTAGAAGAGAATGTCATAAATAAAGCCAAAACTCTGTCAAAATTAAAACTACGTATTTAAGGTAAGTAAATATTGTGGATTCATTAACTTATGTAATTTTAGAGTATTTTACATATTTTCAGTATGAAAATGTGAAAGTGTTCGAATTGTCTTTCGTATTTATTAAATAAGTATTTGTTAAACTTTTATTTCGATATAAATGTTATTTTACTTTTTATTTTCGAAATGTGATTTTGATATGTGTGAATCAGTCATTATGGAAAGAAGTTATTTCGAAAGCATTTGCAATATGCTAAGCTTTGATCTGGTCATACATAACCATTCTGTGTTTGGGTGTACTAAATAAAGTAATAACTGTGTACCCATGCATAACAATTCCGTCTTCGGGTACATGAAAAATCAGTGATAAGTATTTATGCCTACTTATTATGTATAGTAACTGATTGTTCCTTCATAATAATGATGAAGTATAAAATATATATTTATGTTCTGATTTGTGTATTCGTTTTCTAATTCGTATCTATTTTGAGAAAATTATATAATATATATTTTATTGTGTAAAAAAATTATATATTGCATGTACTATACTGTGATTTCATAATATTGCTTACTGAGATATTTTATCTCATCTCCTATCACCCTGCAGATATTGAAGATACCGCTGCAAAATAAGTGGTGATACGGAGAAAATTTTTGAAGTTAGACTCTGATACTAAGGTTACTATTTCGTACTTTTTAATAATGTAAGTAAGGAAATTTAGAGTCTCGTACATATATTTATATTTTATATTTACAATAAATAATACTTCTACGATTCTTTTATGATTAATAAAGTTAAATTCTTTTACTTAACTCGAGTTTACGTGATTTAAGTAATTATACTCAAGTCATTACCCTATAAGACATAGTGTGGTCTGTGATATACACCCTAATTAATTCTCATAGAGAATTTAAAAAATAATTTATAAATAAAGTAACAATATCATAAAGGTTTACTTTCACCATAACATTGTTGCTCGCAATTAGGTTCTCATATAGCTAGTCGTGCAATCAAATATAGCATCTAACTTAGCATTAATCTAATGCAGTTTGACATCCACTATAAAATATAGAATATAATTTTTTTACTCCCATGATATGTTAATAAAACATCGTATAAAAAAGAAATATTTAGTGAAGATATCTTCAATTTGTAGTGTTGGCATGTTCTGTCACAATACTTCCACTCTAAATATTATCACAGATAAGGTAGCAATTCAGTTCTATATGCTTTATTATTTTTTTTTTTTTGTAAAAAATAGGATTTGTTGTAATATATATTGCAATCCTTTATCACAATGCTCGACAACAGTTTGCGAGTGTTTAACACTTAAGTCACAAACTAAATATCTTACCCAGATCAAGACATTAACAATCTAATGTGGTTATTCTTGGGAGAGTCATTACATGTCATGTACGAGTTAAGATATCCTCTATAAAGCATTAGCAACTCATAAAAAATAAAATCATGATTTATTGCTTTACCTAGATGAATTCGTTATAAATGCATGTATTTTTACTAATTGGTGATTTTCTTTCTTTAGCTGATGTGTGTCATGTTACGTCGTTATCTTAAATTCTAAGTTTTTGTTATTTGGTAGTTCATACTATTGCAAACATAATCTTTTGTGACCCAGTTAAGTATTTTCTTTTTTCTATACCGTGTTATTCCAAAATATAGTTATTCCTCCGTAGTAAAATTGTAACGGCCCCGGAAATATTAAAATGAAATGAGTATTTAAATATATCAAATGCGGAAGCGAGATCAAAATTTCAGTTAACATCCCTTACACGAAAAACCAAAAACGTACTTAAAATATAAAAGATTAAACTAACTAAGAGAGAAACTCGAAAATAAAACTATGAGTATGACTACAGAGTCTCTAGGCATCCCCTTCGTCGTCCTCCTGCGGAACGGGCTCGGGAACCATGTCTTCCTGATCTGAAATGGTTAAATAAGGAGTGAGCTACACTAGCCCAGTAAGAACATCACGATATCTCACCGTCACGGAGGTAAAGGTGGGTAGAAAAACACAAAAAGACCAATGGAGCATAATTTACAATAAACTCATTTATTAACATGAAAACCTTTACCATCCACTTACCTCGGTGGAATTTATGAAAACAATATAAGAAAAATAATAACATTATCATAATCATGGAATAATATAAGCTGTAAAACATAACACTTATCACGCCTCTTGTAATTCAATCATTGTACAACATATCTTTTTCTCATTTACCAGCCTACTAGTATCCGTGGGGGTACATAGGGGTTCCGCTACCCGTTAACCTTTAACATTCATAATCAGTTTCCAGGGCCGTCCCCATACCCCGTCCGGTATGGGTGCCAAAACCATGAACCTCAATACCCCGTTCGGTATGAGGGTGAAACGGGCCGTCCCCATACCCCGTCCGGTATGGGCGCCAAAACCATAAGATCTCCATACCCCGTCCGGCATGTGAGACCACAATCCCGGTAGGGTTCCCTACGGACCTGGTCCGTCCACCATCTCCCAGGATATCTAGTTAGGCTGACCCTCATAATACAATTATCAGTCTACACAATCTTTCATTTTCCTTTTCCTCAGTCAACATCATCAATTCACATACAAACAAGCAAAACAGTAATTCATGCCGAACAGACAACATACAGTATCAGTTTTTCAGTCATTCAACCCATGATTAATAAAAACGTAGTATTTGCACACAAATCTGTAAAATGAACACATCAAACCTCATTTTGCATTTAAAGCTGTAAACAGGCTAAATAACAGTAAATCACCAATCACACTAGACTCGGGCTCCATTAGCCACCTTAAGCAATTTCACACATTCGTTAATTCAAGAAATACCGTTTTATCATTTTGAACTTTAATACCGTGATAGGAAATAGGGTGAGGGGTCCTTACTTGTTTTCGGGATCCGAATACGATTCCCAGTGCGCCTGCAGGCCGTCCCTAATTTTCCCTGAATTTTTCCCGGGGAACTGAAACACACTAACAGTACCTGCACGTGTTCCAAAAAAAAATCCAAATTAGGCCCAGGGCCCCTTTCGGACCAAATCGCAACTCCGGCACGGCGGCTCCGCCGTGCTCCGGCGGCGAGTCGCCTCGGGTTGGCTGTTTTCAGCCGTTTTCGGCCGAATTCGGCCACACTCGCATTGGTCCTTGTTAGAAAACAACCCTAGGGCCCTCGGGGGGCCAAAAATCACGGAAAAGCGGAGCTTACCGGCGGCGGCGCTCTCGGGTACGGCGGCTCTCCGGCGAGGTTCGTGTTTTGGTGATTCAGCTTCGGTCAACCTGTAGAGAAAAGAATGGTGATCACGGTGATATAAAAATTGCATCGAACGGAGGCCGGGAAGGACCTCGTCGGAGGCAAAAACCCGAGAGGGGCGCGGCGGCGCCGCTGGGTTTCGGCCGCGTATTCCGGCCGTTTGGTCGGGATTTCGGCCTCAATTTGGCCATAGGAGGAATCAGCGGAGAAAAACGAGTCGGGGGTATGAAATTTACCTCGATCGGCGGTCGGAAATTTCCCCGCTGCGGCGGCGGGTGGCGGCGGTCGGCCTCTGGTTCGTCTTCTCCGGCGAGCGGCGGGCGGCTA
>NW_019014421.1:26149-38668 GCF_000150535.2 Carica papaya | reverse complement strand
TCTCGCAAGGTTTCAGTTCACTGGTCATTCCCTTGGTGGTAGTCTTTCCCTTCTAGTTAACTTGATGCTTCTGTCTAGGAAGGTTCTAAAGCCTTCAGCAGTTCAGCCAGTTGTCACTTTCGGCTCTCCCTCTGTTTTTTGTGGAGGCCAAAAAATACTCAAAGACCTAGGGCTAGATGAAGATCATGTTCACTGTGTGATGATGCATAGAGACATTGTGCCAAGAGCCTTCTCCTGCAACTATCCTAGCCATGTGGCTCTAGTCCTCAAGCGTTTGAATGGCTCCTTCAGAACACACTCTTGTCTAATTAAAAATGTAAGTATTTGGAAGAATACTTCATCTTTGAAGCTGAAGTTTTAGGTTCTAACTATCAGGCTCACAAAGTAGTGCTATATGCCCACTGAGCCATATGGTTCAGTCATCGTAAGTTTTTGTAATGCTATCTCATCGGTCATGTTCTTTCTTATATGCAGAAACTTTTGTACTCTCCACTCGGAAGACTATTTATTCTCCAACCTAATGAAAAATCATCTCCTCCGCACCCTTTACTTCCTCCAGGAAACGCTCTCTATGTGCTAGACAAGACAAAACGTGGGTACTCAACAGCTGCCCTTCGAGCATTTCTTAATAATCCCCACCCACTAGAAACCCTGAGTGATCCTACAGCCTATGGCTCAGATGGTTCAATTCTGAGAGACCATGACTCAAGCAACTATTTAAAAGCAGTGAATGGGGTCCTAAGGCAGCATACAAAAATGGTAGTAAGAAAAGTGAGAAAACAGAGAAGCATGCTGTGGCCATTACTCACTTCACCATCTCCACACTCGTGGACATATGATAGGAGCTTAGACAGTAGCAGGTTAGCAAGAAAGGAGATGATGACTGGTGTCTAGGGTCTTTCTTGGTACTTCTCTGCAAAAACAGAGAGGATGCTCACAAGACAATAAGTGATGAATGTAAAACATTATAATCTGTCTTTTGCACATCCTTTTCTTGTAAATTGTTGTTATTTCTGTTTATATCTACGCTATTCATTATAATGCTGTCAATAAAATGTCAATGGTTCTGGTAAAATCACAAGTAACTCATTCTTTCGTTCCTACATGGATTAACTCTAACCTAACAATCAAATAGAGTTAAAAACAATCAACTTATTCCAACAGATTTAGTAGAATTATTGATAGCATTTGCTTCCATGATATAGAATCATCTCCTTTCATTTATAGCCAAAACAAAATCATGACTACCAGAGGAGCAGAAACAATTCTGTCAGATAAATATAAAACTTTTCATTTTGAACCAAGGGCCTAATATTACTTCAATATGGCTGTTGGAAGTGTCTGCCAGCACAACATACTACTGAACAAAATCATTTTACACGAACAAACAAGGAAACAAAAGCAAAAAGGACAGCATGAGATAAATCCATATTCCAAAAAATATAATCTACTCATGACTGTAGCCAAGTCCCTCAACCCTCTGAACATTATGCAAGTTATCATAAATATGAAACGGGCACCATGGGTTTAGCTCAAAAACTTCAACTCTACTCCAAATGAATGAGAAAAGTTTTCTGTCTGTGAGATTAGAAAAGATAGTAAAGAAGCAATTGACTTATCGGTTTCGCTCTTCGGCCATCCTTTTCCGTATCTCGTGAGCTGTGTTGAATATGCCAAGAGTAGGTTTGTTGCATACAAAGCACTTTTTGTTCTTTGCGTGGTGCTAAGAACCAAGAAATACAAAACATTACCATTAGCATAAAATAAAAGATAAAATAATTGTAAAGATCTAAAGTTCGGAGCTACACCTAATAAAAAATATCACTATCAAGCTACGTGTATTTTTGAACCCAACTTTCATTGTTAAGATTTCCACGAGAAGTCTGAAAAGAAGTTACAAGAGGGCACAAGTAAACTAGGGTTAACACTAGGAGGTTGCAGCAGCCCCATTGTTTTTGTAAACAATGTGAAATGGAACTCTGATCTTCACTCATTTTGACAGAAATTAAACTTCATTATAGTGAAAATTAACACAATCATTAAACTGATTAGAATAGCAAAAAAATAAGGCATGCGAAGACTACCTTCAAAGCACAATGCTCGCAGAAGTAGTGATTGCATTTAGTCACAACAGGATCCACAAAAGGCTGCCTACAAATGAAACACGCGAAGGGCAAAGAATCATCATCATCATCTTCATCACTCTGTTCTGCACCCTCTTCATTGCCATCATCACCTCCAAAAGCCAAATTTCTCTTCCTTGCCTTCTCTGCTTCATCCCACTCCTTCTCTAACTGCCATCCAGATTTATAGTCCCCTCGATCATGCATAAACTTACATGAATCTCCATATCCACAATATCCAGTCTCTTTGTAATCCTTACATATGTCTGGCTGATAATCGAACCTTGCTGATACTCTAATGTGAGCAGAAGCTCTAAGGGGCCCATGTGCACCACCCGCTTTCTCACTAGAAATTGTTTGTTCCCTCCTGAATCCAGCCTTGTGATCGGTATACCCATGGATTCCCGTATACAACTTTTCCTCAGAGCTCTTATTCTTCCCCTTCAAAGACTCCTCTGCTCGCTTAAGAACTCTCTCACGGATGGCTCGAGAGTCTTTGGTAAACTCTGTCTCAGTCTCCAATGTAGCTGTTGCTTTGCTATCATGTTGAACTTGAATTTCTTTTGATGACTCAAATTGGAAGATTGGTTTATTAATCTCTGGGTCGGTTGAGGAAGAGCTCTTGGATGGTCCAGTAGAAAAATATAGCTTGCTGTCGTGCTTTGGTGCCTTCTTTTGACTATGAAGCAAAGAGCTTTCACTTTTTGAATCTTCATCATCATCTTCATCGACAGTTCTTTTCCTAATGTTCTTGTTCTTTGATGGCTTTCTAAAGAAATTGCAGACTGAGAACGAAAACAGATAGAAAAATGAATTCAATAATGGACATGTAATATTAAAAAGGGAAAAAGGAGGACAAAAAGAGAAGGATGCCAATAAAGAGCAGATTGTACACCAGAAAATATTTTAACCTTGATCAGAAGGTTTAGGTTCCTGCTGCTCAGACTGTTGAGGTTCACCTGAATCCATCAATTTACTTCCAACAGAAACAGAATTTACAGGTTTGTGGTGTGAACCTAGAATTAAAGGACGAAACTCTTAATTAATTTAAACATAGAAGAGAAATCCAAGGTTAAATTATCATTTTAAGTAACAAAACATTAAGTGCAGGAAATACAACCAAAAATTTGGATACTACTAAGAAGATGATCACATAACATAAACTGTGCAACAATTTCAAGGTGGACATATAATTCAGAGCTCCCTAAACTGGAAAGATAAACAGAATAAAAATAGAAAATTGAGGATTGAAATCTACAAAGAGCTTAAAAGAGGAACCCTAGAAATCAAACTATTGCTACAATAGGTCAGCTGAAGTCATGGTCACATTTTAACAAGATCAAATAGACAAAAGTAAAACCAAAATAGAATATAATCCAAGCAAACAATCAGGTAGACTCAAACTAAAACACAGTCATCATGTTAGGTATGATTTTTGATGTAAAAGAAAAAACTAATGTGTTGATCTAAATGAAAAACCAAAACAACAGGCTTTTATGGATCACAAATGTGTCAAGATGACCCAAACAAACCATTTGCCAGGGCAAAAATGTAACCTGAGAGTCTTCAAGAAAACGGAGTAACCTTAGAACAGAATGAATTATCAAGTTCATGAGCAGGTCATGAAAGAAAAATCGAGTAATATTATACAAATACTTCAAATTGGATCAAACATCAGTAACAAATATGTAGAACACATAAACCCAGAGTTTAAAAAATTAACCAGGAAATACAAAAACCTAAAGAATAAAAACAGTAGTTGGTAAAAGTTTGATAGCTATAATATAAAAAATAAAACCATTAAGTGCCATCAAAAGCTGAGAAAACAATCATCTAACCAAAATCCAACTCATGAAACAAGGAGTATCAATACTAAATAAATCTGATATGAGATTAATGTAAAGGAAATATAAATTTTTCAAAACAGCACATAAACCAGAAGTGAGAATATAATTAACAGTGAAACAACAGATGAGCTAAATATTTATATGATAAAGCAGATTGAAAACAAACAGTTAGGCATCAGAATAAATCTGTAAGGCTCATATCCATCATATGAGAATACAAAATAAGATGAAAACTAAGTGGAAGTCAATTGGATAATTAGAAGTGACAGAATCAGAAACATAATAACCAAAAACCCACCTTAATGTGAATGCAAATCCTAGATGAAGATGGGTTAACAATAGCAAGCCCAAATTAATAGATAGTAAACCAGTACATTTAATCCATATGCTTTAGATCACAATTAAAAGCAGAATCAACTTGTAGGTAAAGAGTTCAAGCAGAAGATGCAAGGTGCATAGAATTTTTTGATGTTTTCGTTTGGCCTCTAAGGGTCATTATATGCTGTTTTACATTCAGTGGTTACTAATGATGTTCTTTTCTCTACCTAACAAAATGTATGTTCCTCTATATATATAAATTTATGCTCTTCTCTCTTAGTTCTTTCTATCCTCCTTTCTACCCTCTCCAACTTCACCCTGAATTTATTGAAATCATCTTTGCTTCTACTCTTGATGGTTCTTAAAAATTTCAAGGACGACCGAGCTTTCTCGCTGTCACAACCGTGATGCGAGGGAGCTCAGAAAAATATAATCAAAATTTAGGAGTCACTACCAATTCTATTAAATGCCAAAAAGACAAATATCAAAGTCAAAATGTTTATCAGGTGAGAAGGTATGTTAGGCTCCCACCTTCTGACATCGGCTTATGGCTAAATATTCTCATTAACGTCAAATTTGAAATCATTGTTTCTGTAAAGAGTTAGGAAAGAAAAATACTACATATTTATTATATTTCATTCCATAAGTTTAAGGATATGTATACGTAGGAGAAAAATCTATATATGAAAACATAAATTACCATATTAATACTAGAAAATTAACTAATAATTACATAAAAATATTACTAATATATTTTGTAATATTCTAATATTCTCCCTTAAGCCAAAACATAAATATTAATCATGTCTACCTTGTTACGAAAATATTCAATTCGGATTTCATCTAAAGTCTTTATGAATATATCACCTAATTGTTCCTTTGTTTTCGCATAATTGGTAGAAATCAAGGTCTTCTGAATTTTCTCACGAATGGAGTGACAATCAATCTCGATATGTTTGGTTTTTTTATGGTGCACTGGATTTGAGATAATATGAAGAATAACTTGATTATCACACCAGAAGTTTGCAGGTAGTATGAGATTCAAACTCACTTTCGTTAAAAGATATTGTATTCATAAGATTTTACATGTGAACTGGGTCATAACTTTGTATTCAGACTCTACACTGGAACAGAACACAATAGTCTGCTTCTTACTCCTCCATGATACTAAGTTCTCACTAACAAAAACACAATAACCTGTAATGAATATTCTATCAATTTTAAATCGAGTCCAATCAACATTTACAAAACATTCAATGTGAGTGTGCCAATGATAGCTAAACAATATACCAAGTGCTGAAGCACCTTTTAGATAGTACAAGATCTGTTCCAAAACTTTCCAATGTTTGACTGTAAGTGCAGACATAAATTGACTAACAACACTGACAGGATATGCAATATCTGGACGATTCACTGTGAGATAATTTAGTTTTCCAACAATCATCTGTACCTTTCTGCATCATCAAGGAGGTCACCATCATCTTTAGTAACGTGTACATTAGGTACCATTGGTTTGTTACATGGTTCAACTCCCAACTTTTCAGTTTCTATAAGTAGATCAAGTACATACTTCCTCTGTGACAAGAAAATCCATTTCTTATTTCTTATTACTTATACTCTCAAGAAGTATTTTAACTAATTCAAGTCTTTAGTGTGAAACTTAATATGTAAGAATGATTTGAGAGAGGATATTCCTGCACAGTCATCTCCTGTAATGACAATATCATCAATATAAACAACAAGAAATATAAAACTAATTGCTGACTGTCTATAAAACACTGAGTGGTCACACTTTCTCTTCTTCCACCCAAATTCCAGAGCTACTTTACTAAATTTGCCAAATTACGCATGGGAACTCTGCTTCAAAGCATACAAAGATTTCTTTAAATAACAGACTTTCTCATACTCCCCCTGAGCAACAAATTCAGGTGGTTGCTCTATATGTACTTCTAGGAGATCGCCAGAAAGGAATGCATTTTTGATGTCCGACTGGTGTAAGAACCAATTTTGAGATGTCGCAATAGAGATGAATAAACGGACAAATGTAAATTTAGCCACCAGAGATAAAGTATCAGAATAATCAACTCTATAAATTTGAGCATTACTTTTTGTTGCAAGTCTGTTTTTCAATCTTGCTACTAAGCCATTTGGGTTTACTTTGACTGAAAAGACCCATTTGCACCACACAACCTTTTTTTCTTTGGGTAAATTCACCGAATCCCAAGTATGATTTTCATTAAAAGTACTTATCTCCTCAAGCATCGGATTATGCTAGCTAGGATGATTCAAAATTTTTTTAACTGTCTTGAAAATATAAATCAAATCTATATAAGCAATGAAAGAGGTAGATGAAGAAGACAACTGATCATACGAAGCAAAATTAGCAACGAGATAAGTTGGTTTAGCAATGTTGCACTGACATTTACCTTTACAAAGACCAATAGAAAGATCGAGATCCTGTGAGGTAGAATCAGATGACGATGGATCTGGTGCAATCTGTTGTCTTTTATAATAAACATGAACAATTGGTAGTGGTACTTGGGTCAGAGGCACACTAACATTATCATCAACTTGCTCAAATAGGGCTGGATGTACACCATCTGGAGAAATATTATTATCTGTTTGTTCAGTGGAGGTATTTGGTGTGAAACTATAGATGACCCACTCATCGTCCACCCATTGACTTGTAAACTTGGACAATGAAGAGAAAAACAATGTATTTTTTGAAAAAACATATTAGTTGATATTAAATATTTATTAAGATTTGGAAAGTAGCACTGATATCATTTTTCAATGCGAGAATATCACAAAAATACGCACTTCAAGGCATTTGGGTCTAATTTTGTCATACTAGATTGCACATCTCGAACATAACAGGTGCTACCAAATATCTTAACTTGTACCGAAAATAAAAACTTGTTTGAGAACAGAAGACTGTAAGGAACATCTCCATTAACTACTATAAATGAATACGATTAATCAAGAAACAAGTCGTAAAAATAGCATCGACCCATAATTGCTTAGGGACTTACGTTTGCAACAAGAGGGCTCGAGCTATCTCAAGTAAATGTCTGTTCTTCTTTTTACTGACTCTATTTTGAGATGGTGTATCAACACACGAGTATTGGTGAAGGATCCTATGTTGAGTCATATAGTTCTAAAATGAATCTGACATATATTTCTTGCCATTATCACTCCTCAATACATGCACAGAAACATTGAATTGTGTCTTGACTTCAGCACAAAAAGCACAAAAGTGAAACAATACTTCAAAACAATTCTTCGTAAGATAAATCTAAGTCATTCGAGAGAAATTATCCACAAAGGTAACAAAATACTTAAAATCTGCTTTACACGGAACTGGATAAGAGCCCCAAACATCATAATGAACTAACTCAAAAGGTGACTCAGCTCGTCTATTGACCCTTGGACTGGACAGACTACGATGATGTTTTGCAAACCGACGTGACTCGAAATCCAGTGAAGGTATATCATGAAACTGAGAACATAACTTATTTAACACAAGTAGAAAAGGGTATTCTAATTGACAATGTACTTCAAAAAAAGAGATAACACTATAACAGACAACCGATCGAGATACCCAAGTATCAAGAATATAGAGATCATTTGATATATTTTTTTACCAATAATTTGTTTCGCCATAAGATCTTGAAGAACACAGTGATCAGGAAAGAATGTAATACACAATTCAAATCTTTAGTCAGTTTACTCACAAAAATCAGAATGAAAGCAAGTTTAAATAGACTTAATACAAATGACAGAGTAATAGATGAAGTTGATTTTAGGGTTCTAGAACCCACAACGTTATAGGTCGACCCATCAGTAATGGTTACAGGAAAAGGTGCTTTATGTGATTGAAAACTAGAGAAAATATTATAATTACTTGTCATGTGATATGTAGCACAAGAATCATTACTCATCTGTTCGAGAAGAAGATAAAGAATCATTATTCTCTAATTTAGTAAGAGGAAACAATTTATTTAAAGATCCCTAATACTAAGTGAATTTAGCATATTCGTCAGCTAAAATCATCACAATTCTCTCAAAAGATGAGCTAGTAACAGCAATAACAATATTAATGGTCTATGTCATCCAACTGCGATTTTATAATTTTTTACAATATCGTTTTATATGCCCTCGTTCACGACAGTAACAACAGACAATGTTATCACTCATTTTAATGTGAGAATTACAAAAATGCCACCAAGAATAACCAACACACAGAAGCAAAGACACATGAAAAACATAGCAAATAAATAAGAAATTATGAGAAAACAGAGTATCTCTTATCACACGGAAACCCAAAGAACCACATTGTCACCACTGGAGATTGATCGTCGTTGCATGCGCCGCCGCTGCACGCCAAACAACTTTCCTTCGGCTAGAAATCACCACAGAACCAGAATACACACCTAAATCTGGAATGTAGCTCCCCAAACCGCACTAGAGAATCGTAAAAGGCTTCATGTCACACGATCCACTTAGCCTCGGTTTCCTTTGCTCCGGCCTTTTGGTTTCGTGCTCAGAACCGGCTGATTAAGCTTCCCTTCACCTTCTGACTTCACACAGGACAGACACGATGTCGCGGCTTCAAATTGCGGCGCAAACAATAGGCAAACTCAACTTCGCAACTCCAAATAGCTGCGCAAACTCTTCTTTTGCGTACACCACCATGTTGGCCGCACTCTGAACTGGTCGGAGATCGGTGGTTGACTTCCTCCGGCACTGGAAATGGGTTGTTTAACCCTTCATTGGTATGATGTATTCTGATCCCTAAAACCCTAACCCTAATTCTAACTCTGATATCATGTAAAGAGTTAGGGAAGAAGAATACTAGATATTTCTTGTATTTCATTCTATAAGTTTAGACAATATATTCATACGAGAGAGATTTATATATGAAAATATAAATCACTCTATTAATGTCAGGAAATCAACTAATAATTATATAAAAATATTTTGTAATATATTTTATAATATTTTAATAGTTTCTAATAAATAAAACATATTGCCCAGTGAACCCATGTCAACATAAAAGTTTATAACTTCTTGAAGTCTGTGATTTTGGCATATATGACCATAACGTTTATTCGTGAGAACACTTACAAATGATATAAGAAATGAAAATATGACCAAAAGAAAAACAAGAAGTACAATGGTGAAAACCATAGGGAATGAGGCACCTACCTAGTGGTGTAGACCAATTTAACTAACTTGTGTTCAAGTCTACATGAAATGTGTGATTTTGGCATATATTCACCATAAAGTTTATTTGTGACAACCTTTACAAATCATGTAAAAAATTAAAATATGATCAAAAGAAAAATAAGAAGTAAACCAAAAAAGAGGATAAAACAAAAATCCTATCTAGCTTCTTGCATTTTCCTACTTTCCTTTGTCGGTAAATTTTATGATCAGTTCATCTAATCTATTAATTTACAGCCAGCTAATTTGAGCTACTTTTAATGCTACTACTATCACTGTTTATCCATTTCTGTGATTATTAATACCATCATACTCCGTGTTTTCAATGAATATAAAATTAAACACGTGTAAATGATGCTTATTTATCTCCATCTAAGTTGAATCCCAATACCCAAATAGTAAGCCAAGATTAAATTAACTCTCATTTCTGAATTGATTGCAGTCAAAACAGTAACAGAAATGTGCAGGACTAAACCTCAGTGATCATCAAAGCAGTAGCAGAGTTACCAAATTAACAATTATTCTTTACTTGAAGCAAATCAGCACAGTAAGGAAATGAAGAAAATAAACCTTACTGAAACAGTAAACTAAGAGGAAGAAGAATGTTGCTAGTTAATCCACATTTGACCCAATCAATAACATCAGCATCCAACAGACTACAGCAAGCACAGCGAAGTCCTAAATCGCAAATACAAGTCCTGACTTATAATTATTCTACTCCATAGTTAAGGATGCATGATTCCCAGAGGATAGTGTTTGGGAGAACAATGAACAATCCATACAACATACAACACATACCAATTGTACCCAAAGACCTAAAGAACCTAAATCATCTTGACAATATATAAGTTGGCAATCCTAAAACTTTTCATTCATCCCATGAGTACAACACTGAAAAAAGAAAAAAAAAAGAAACAATTCATTAATTTAAAAAAGTTATACTACTTAGAAAACTAATCCTGAGTGAAAGACATACCTAAGAACCGAAAACCTTGAATGCAGGTTTCTCGAGCTCGTCCTCCCTTTCTCTCTTCGGCCTCTCCCTCTGAAACTCTTCCTCTGCTCTCTCGCTCTTTCCTCTTCTATTTCCCCTCTCAACCTCGTCCGCAGCCGCAATTTTCCTCACGAATCTCCAAAAAAAAATGAAGCTCTCTCCCCTCTCACTCTCTAATCTTCCTCTCGGCTTCAATCTCCCTTCTCTCGGAAGCTCGCCACTCGCCCTCTCTCTCTCAAATGTCTACTGTTTTCCCCCTGTTTCTCTCTCTCCAGGCCCGGATTTAATTACCCTAGCTCTTCTTCCGGTCCGTGTCTTTGGCTCGCGCCTTTTATCCCACGACATCAATCTAAAACCAGGTCCTCAAGTCAACCCTTTTTTTCTCTTTAACTAAGAAGCGTTTCGTCTCCCTCAGTTTCTCTGCTTTCCTCGATCTCCTTAAAGATAAGTCATAGAAACAGCCCTTTTGTTCAAAATATCGTTACTTCCTCTTCTCTTTCTTCCCTCTTCGATGAAAAAGGGCCCGTGAAAAAATCAGAAGTCTGGTCTCTCAGCTTTCCTTTGGTCTGTCTCCACCATCACTCTGCCTGAAGCTCACCTCTCTCTTCCTTCCCTTGCCGCTGCCAGGTTCAGCATCTCTCCCCCTTTTGTTCACATCGTCAAATGGGAAAGTAGAAAATTCTCCCGAAAACGATGACGTATTGCATAAGATGTTTTTTGGGCTGTTTTAGTTTGGGCCGATTAGAGGTTTTTTTGTTTGGGTCAATTTGGGCTATGTTAGTTTATTTGAGGGTTGAAATAATTAAGATTAATGGGTTTTATGGCCTTTTAAAAATATTGCTTTTATGGGTTTTTAACAAAATAAACTTTTTAAACAAAAAATTTGGATTTTGGTTTTAACTACAGACATGGTGCTTTAGTCACGTTCACATTCATGGGCCAGACTTGATCTCAAAAATGAATCGATTTAGCAAGAAGAATGGGAAATGAAACAAGGGTTATCCCAGCAACTAACCAAACAAGGCTTAGCCCAGAAAATTAAAAAAATATTTATATAAAATAATGTTTAATCGCGTACACTCTCTCCTCTCTCTCTCTCTCTCTCTCTCTCTGTGTCTGTCTCTCTCTTTTTCTCTCGCTCGCTCGCTCGCTGTGTTGCCCAGATTCTATCTATTCTCTCTCAATAAATTAAGAAATTCAAAAATCAAAAACCCCTCTATTGCCCAACTCTCTTAACGTCAAGCCTTTCTTTGTCGCCTCCACAATCTTCTTTTCTCATCAGCCAAACCAAACTCTCCCCCTACTCTCTCTGTCGTCAAAAAAACCTAATATTCATTCCGAACCCTCTCCTTCCACTCTATTTAATTTAATGCCCTCAATCTTTCCTCTTCGCATTTGCTATCTGCTCCCTCTTCTGATTTGCCGACATCTTCTCTCCTGGGTTTTTGATTATCTGACTCTTTTCATCGCCTCTCTTGTATTCCTTCTATAGGGTCTTTTTTTTTATCTTATTTATTTTTTCAATCATTTTCTAGGGTTTTTTTCCCCTCTTTGTTAGGTTGCGATTTTCATTTGTCAATTTCAAATCTGTCTTTCGTTTTAGTTGGGGAATTTACGAATTATAAAGTGCCACCTTGAAAATCGTCTGTGTTTTCTGTGATCGTTTTCTGAACATCCAGATTTTTGTAGTACTTGTTGCACTTCCCATTTGTTATTTAAGGGCGGTAATATACTTTTATCATCTCAGATAGTTTCAAAGTTCCCCTCTTCCGCGACAGATTCGGCATAAACCTGCAAATATTGAATTTTTGTTGGAATTCGAATACCCCTATTAACTAAACGACTCTCCATATTTTTGGGTTTTGTTTTTATCTTCTTTAATCCTTGTTTTTGCAATTTTTTTTTTCTTTAGCAGTGGATGGTAGATTATATTTACTTTGAAGTGTTTATTTGGGGACCAGGTGTTTGGGGGTTTTGTTTAAGGGGTTAGTGAAGGGAAAGCCTGGGATTG
>NW_019014421.1:0-12150 GCF_000150535.2 Carica papaya | reverse complement strand
CATCAGCTTAACACAAGCTGCTCCCCATGGTCTGGCTTGACCAATGTGTCTGAGAATTAAATTTTCTATAGTATTGGTTCGCGGTCTGCTCATTCATTTTTATATATATAATTTTATGTATACATACATACTCTAAAAATATAGTATTGTTATATTTTCCACGTCTTATTGAAAGAAAAAAATATTTAACCTTACTAATGTAAAGTGCAATAATCAAACTGAATCTTGGAGGAGGATTAGATTCTTCAGCTTGACTTAAGGTAGAAAATATGGAAAAGAGAGTATGATGTGTTAAAAAAAATATATATATACATATGCATATATCATATTAATATTTACATAATATAAATCAATCAAAATATCAGAAAACAGAAAATTGACAAAAGGTGTATATAATTAAACTCCAATGTTCAAAGCATCATCAACTATCTCTAATTTTTCACAAAACATAGAGTAGGGATTTAGGGTTTAACCATCCTCATACATACATACATACATACATATATATATATATATATATGGGACTAACAACTCTCCTAGTCGTCACATATATTATAAGCTACAGCTGCAAGTTTGATCATGCTAATTTCAACAGTAAAACGACTAATTGAGAAAATCCTAGTTGACCATCAACAATGGTGCGGACTCTGAAAAGGAAACAAACTTTTTATTTATACACATATATATTTTTGAATTATAGTTAAGCTAGCTAGTTCTTCTTTTCCATGTCGGAAAGACCATTTGGAGCAGAAGAGCTCTTTCCCCAGTTCGCAAGCTCCATCAGAAAATTCATCACCTCATCTGTGTCCTGCAGCGAGTATAAAGCATTGGTTTCTTTTGGAGTTGAGGAGACGACTATGGGATAACCTCGTCCGATGCTTTTTATAACCTATAATTATCAAACACCAATTCATTTAATAATAATAATAATAAATATTAATTATTTAGCAAAATTTTGTAAAAATATTATATAAAACAAATAAAATTACCTTAAAAGCATCTTCATCAGTTTTGTCATCCCCTATGTACATTGGGAGAAAGTCCGTTGAGTTGCCGAACCCTAAAGTATCAAGTAAATAATCCAAAGCGCGACCTTTGTCCCAATCAATCATTGGACGCACCTCCACTACCTATGTATATATACAGAGAATACTGTTATATATATAATGTAAACTTATTTGAGAATTAACCAAGTTTGAAAATATAAAAATAGGTATTAATTAATTGATTGATTGATTACTTAATTAATCAATCAAAAGAGTCAAAATATTTTTGAAGTACCTTTTTACCCTCACTTCTGCAGAAGTTTGGATAAGCATCCATAGTAGATTTCACAATCTCTTTCAAGTTGTCCACCTCCTGAAATTTTTTAAGATCTATTAAAATCAATATATAAAGAATTTGATTAAGCCATATTTTAAGCATGTATATTGATAGGTTTTTTAAGCGATGAAACTAAAATATAGCTCATGTTTTACCTCTTGGTGTACACGACGGTAGTGCACAGAAATGCAAAACTTGTTGTCTTCAATACTAGCTCCTTTTATGTCTTTGATTTTTTCTTGTAAGACCTCCTTGATCTGTACAATATACATGAATGTATCACTGTATATAACAAGAATAAATATATATTAACTGAAACATCTATAATCTACCAATATGCAAAATGCTATTACTTATAAGTGATGATATATATGTAATACCTCTTGAATTTTTGGGAGAAAATCGTGTGCTGGTTGAAAGTTGAAAACTTCGTTACCCTGTAAAATAAAAGTGATCACCATATACATATATATATATATATATATATATGTCAAGTCAAGTTAATAATATGCTAAAATATTAATGTCGTAATGCAAGGAATGTAAATGAAGTAAAGAAAAAATTATACAAAGTAGTAAACCTTTTCATTGACAGTTTTAGTTTGATTCTTATCATCTCCATACTTCAGAGAGCCTGACGGAGTTGATATATCCATTCCATGACTACCAGCATATATCACATTATCCAGTTGAACGAATCCCTTTACCTATAAATGAAATTTAACAGAATTAAGTATGATAAATACATATATATATACATAAACATATACATACGACGTACATACATACATATACATTAACATATAACATTATGTTTAATGAATTCACCTTCGCCAGGCTTCTTCCGCTAACAATGGCAGTAGGAAAGATTTTAGCAATTTCATGCACTGCAATACGCATCTGTATATATATATATATATATGTTTCAGTTCACAAGACTTAACTTACTAAACTTGCAAAATACTCACAAAACTAGATAATAGAATTTCCATAATCAAATGCATACGACGTAGCTTTTATGATGAAGACATTAGATGCAATTTTTAAGAGTAAGTAAGACATAATATATTAAATAATTTTTTCAAAAACAATTTATTAGTATTGAAAAAAATGAATTAGTAACCAAATATTTACTCATAATAGATAGTAGGTAGAAAATATTTCAAAATATATAAAGGGTATTGCGCATAAACACTGCCTTTCATAAGTACGTCACTTCTAAATATATAATATGGATTATTTTACCCATATATACATATACATATATATATATATATATGCTTGGTTGACTTTATACCTTTTCAAACATGTAAGCTCGATCCGGGTCCTCTACAATAGGCGAAAGGGTTCCATCATAATCCAAAAACACGACTATTTGTTTGTCTTTTGCTTTTTCCATCATCCCTTCAAATGTTGCAATTGCAGATGCATGCTTTTCCTTTAGAAAAATAGTGGCCAACATAAAATTAATTAAACAATTAACTTAGAAGATATATATACATATATATATACACACATATGGATGTGAGTGAGACATGATGAGGTTACCAGCCATGCAATGTAGGACGGTGAAATAGCATCTCCATTTTGGGCCGAGACTAAAATTGAGATATCAGTACTTGTTGGTTTCTGAGACGATGGTTGATAACCCATTTTTTGAACTTCTTCTTTTTTCTCACCTGCAGATCTATTACCTATAATTACTAATTAACTTTCCTAACAAATAAAGGTACAGTAACTATTGGTAATTATGTATAATTAATAATAATTATATCAATAAGCTACAAACATATTCATTATTAAGCAAACCGTTGAGGAATAAACTAAATTTTTAAGAACTGAAAAGCTTATCAGGCCTACTACAAAATTAGGTCAAATTATAGGTGTTCGTACATCAAAAAAGAAAATCCTCATCATACAAAATGAAGTAATGGTTTTGTTTTATACCTGATTGGCCTTCAAAACTCTGCTAGGAAGGGAAACATGGCTTTTACTTCCATAATATACATGTTTATATGTGTAGAGAGAGAGAGAGAGAGAGAGAGAGATATGCACGTGGAGTCCATCAAATTTTTTCATACGAGACTCACGCAAAGTGTGAAGGCGAAAAAAATATATTAAATTTTTTGTAATATATAATGACTATAATACCTTAAAATCCAATTCTTTTTTCCTGACAAATCTAGTTAGATAAACTAGTATGTACTACCTAAATTAAATATTTTGAAGCATTTAATTTTTTTCTTTTTAGCGAATCAACTTGTGTTAAAACCCAAGGTAAATAATTAATTATGTTTTAGAAATTAAGAAAAAAGAAAAAGAAAGTCCGTATGTGAGTACTATAGATTGTGATGTAAAGAACCGTTAAAATACAAGGAGCGAAAAAAGGGTACTATTTCGCATTTGCCCTTCTTATTCCCCAATGGTAGAGTCGTGTTAACGTCACGTGTAGGCTAACAGAGAAGTGGCCACTATTAATTTTTTAAAAAAACTTTTGAACGCGACTGTTCTTATTTTTTTTGTCGCATATGGTTTCTCGATTAGTAAAAATCTATTATTTTTACAGCATGTAGAGTTTTCCTCCTCCACTATCATGTCGGTCTCTAGTCTGGTCACCACAAACAATCGATACATGCTCAACACAGAAGAAATCAATGGAAAAAAACAACATACACGAACACAGATAAAGCCGATCGGATTAAAATCATTAAGTAAAAAAATCAGATCACGTTCGAGAAGTGAATAATCATATATCGAGGAAAAAATCAAATTAAACCAGTAAAACAATTCAAAGAGCAACAAGGAAAAGAAAACAAGTAGATACAAACAGATATGTAGTGCATTGAATAGAGAAATCTAAAAGGATTTGAAGAAGAAAAAATCTAGATATGAAAGTAAAGAGAAATGGGATTTATGAATATGCCACGAATGAGTTGTTGAGGAAGGAGTGAAAGAAAAGTTTACCTTTGGATGGAAAGTTAGTAGGAGAAATTGAAGTAGACTTTGGTGCCTGGAGCGAGTGAATTAAGGAAAATTTGTGAGAAATGATTGAGAGAGCTGGAGGGGTTATTTATAGATCTTAGAGATACAGGTTTTAGCAAAAGTAGTCACATTATGCTCGCCCCTCTTTCAAATATAATAATATAATATTAAATATATTGTTAAAACCCCACCATAAAAAAGAACCTTAATTGGTTTTTATTTGTAATTTTTGTTTGGGCAATTACAATAATACTGAAAGATATTGTTGTTTGTAATTAATTGAAAATAAAAAGAAAAAAGTTATAGAAATAATAAGAAAATTTGATATTGTATCAATCGATCAATCATATGTGTATGAGATGTACAGACAAAAATATCAATCGATCGATTATTAGAATTAGTTACCAAAAATTTCTTAAAGGGCCCATGTATCACAACATTCTACATATGGCTATACGACAAATTCTAAAAATTAATGCATACATGAATATTTAATTATTTGATACGTACGGAGAATGCGAATCATATGTACATAATAGGTACGGACAATAATATCAATCGATGAATTATTAGAAATTAGTAATCAAAGTATCAATTATTTGATAAGCAGTAATAATTACAATTTCAACATTATATATCTAACAATTTCAAATAATTGATTAGAAATAATAAAAATTAAAGCAACACATGATTATTAATGTATGTGCCTACCACAAAATAATTTCTCCTGCATTAAATATGATGCAAATATTGAAATAATATGCTTCCATTTTTGTGTAATTACATTAAATTGCATATCCAATTTTAGAAGATTAATTTCCTCATTAATTACTTGCAAATGAATAGTTAATGATTTATATGGGTTAGTAATTAATAATTCAGAATTAAAGAGTAACTTTCAATTTCATTAAATTCTTGGAAAGCAGTTTCCTCGTGGCACTCCATTTACCTACCCACTTAGCAGTTATACAAAATAAACTTCCACGCTGGATAATAAAAAATTTATTTTATTAGTTTCTTTCTACTTTAAAAAATCAAAAAACGTTAAGGCGGTGGTAGACGCCGGAAAAATGTGTTTCGAGAATAAATTAGTAATTTAAGTGGCCTCGAAGAGTGGACAGAGCTTACACTGCCACGAACATTATTCGTCAGGAGTGTTATAACTTCCGCCGGCCGTTACTTATGTTTGTTATTTGTTGTAATTATTATTATTATGTTTTTTCTTCAGTTAACTTATGTTGTTATTTCATTCGTGGGTCAAAACTTATTAAAAATAATAATTACAATTAAAATCAATTTTAGCTAAAATTAAATTTTGATAAATTTAAATAAAAATATTAAAAATCAGCTTCTACTTTTTTACATTATATATTTTTTATATATGATATATATTATTACATATAACAATCACAATGTTTACATTCTTATTAATGTTTTTTTATAATATAACGTTGTATATTATATATGGTTATATACTAAATTCTTGTAAAATATATGTAATTTCGGTATTTATAACTATTTTAATTTAAAGACAATTGTTTTTGCATCAGTTTGTTCTTCTCTTATATTTTGTTTAGTAATTTTATTATTAACCATTAGTTCTATAAAATATAATTTTTATTCTTTAAAATAATAATACATTTTATAATTATTTTTATCAAACACATAATAATATTTTATTAAAAATATTTTCACTAAAAAAATATTTTAACCGTACTTTACAACTACAACATAAGCTACAAACAATTACATTAAATGCACTTAGTTTTTTTTTTTTTTTAGGATTGCATAAATTATTTATTTAATATAATAAAATAATGCTTCACACATATATAAGTTTACAATTATTATTATATGAAGATTACTAATTATACTAGATACTCCTATCTATTTCTATAAATAAATAACAAATTATCAATGTACTATATAAAACTTCTTCACTGTTTTATATGTTTATTATATATTTGTACAAGTATGTTCATCCTTAGATATTAAAGTATCATAATTTAAGTTTGATCCAATTCGAACTTAGCATCTTCATAACTTCAACTTAGTGTCACCTAGATTATAGGCTCTAATTCTAAATAAAATTATAAAGTCAAAGTGATACAAATATATCTAGAAATTAGGTTATCATCTCTAATTTAAAATAATTTTTATTTGGTCAGTAATAATAACATATGTAGATTTTAGACTCCAACATTGAAATATATACTATGTAGATTTTATGTAATTCGTAACTAGTAAAGGAAATAAAATAAGAAAGTAATAAGGAGGACTGAGAACAAATTAATAGAGATAAGAACATGCAAATAAAGATATATGAGAAGAGTATTAGAATACTTAACAAGTTTTCTTGAACTTATTATATGATTGGAATTACTGTATTTTATTGAGTTTTGTTTGCAAATGTTATAACGTTAGGGTAACTTTTATAAATATTGAAAATATTATTTCCCTCTGTATAAATAGCGAAGCTCCTTATTAATAAAGATTGATCGACATTTTCGTTTTTCAATTCCTCTCATCAGCCTATTTTTCCCTTTGAGCTCTTATTCTTGTTTCAAAAATTTCCTTTACATATTTGGCTAAATCTCTCTAAGTTTTTATTCTAGCTTGCATATTTTTAGTTCCTCAGTAAGTTTATGAAAATTACCATGGTATCAGAGCAATGAAGAGATCTTTTAACTTTATATCAATAAATCTTAGAGTTGCGGATCAGCTTGTTTTGTTCGTTCGTGATCTTCGCAGTAGTAATTTCTTTGAAATTTACAAAAATAAAGATGGAGATGACATTCGTGAACTCATAATCTTCGAAGATTGAAGAGATCCTAGCTAATCGTTTCTATCTTCACTCGAACGAGAGTTCGTCCTTGATGCTCACTTCTGTTGTCTTGACAGGTAACAATTTCTATTCCTAGTCAAGATCGATGCGT
The DNA here is from genome assembly GCF_000150535.2 of Carica papaya. The sequence goes on along the minus strand of NW_019014421.1, from coordinate 4,910 downwards.
ATGGCATTAATTTTTAAAAAAGAAGTTAAAGTTTGTGAACGGATCAATTCCTGTTCCGAGCGAGGAAGATTCAAATTATGGAGCGTGCGAGCGTTGTAACACCATTGTTCCGTCCTAGATTATGGGAACACTGTCTCCTTCCATAGCTCAGTCCGTCATTTGAATTGATTATGCGAAGGACCTCTGAAAGGATATCCAGGATAGGTTTTCTCAAGGAGATTTGGTAAGGATTCCTGATCTACAAGAGGAGATTTGTTCATTAAAGCAAGGTATGCATTCCGTAAACAAATATTTTACCCAACTGAAGATTTTATGGGATGAGCTGTTAAATTTTAGACCATTTCCTACATGTGAATATAAACCAAACTGTGCATGTAATGTAGTTGCTGTTACAAAGAGACATCAGGAGGAGGACAAAGTGATTAGGTTTCTTAGAGGGTTCAATGAATCTTTTAATGTTGTATGTTATTTATGTCTATATAAATTGTTTCAATTAAATTCTTATAAATTATATAAATTTCAGCATACTATTTAGTTTCAACATAACAATTTTTATATTAGTTTTATTTTCTTTTTTATATTTTGTTTAGAGATTTCACTATCAACTACTAGTTATATATAAATATAACTTTTGTTTTTTATATTGATATCACATTTTATAATTATTTTTATTTAATACATAATTGTTTTTTATTAAAAAATATTTTATCAATATTTTACAACTCACAACAGAAACTATAATTATATTAAATGTACTCTAATTTATTTTTCTGGTTTAGAATTACATAAAATTTTAATTTATATTGTAATAAAATTATCCCCAAAATATAGATAAATATCGTCAAAATTCAAAATATATCAACAAATTTTTCCATTATGTCACGCTCCGATACTCAATATGAGACGTAATTCTTACTCATGTTATTTTCATGCAGTAGGCTCATAAAATATATACATGCGTAGATAAAAAATATAATACAACCTAATGTCCCTTGTGATATGCACAGTAACTATATATACAAAACATTATGTCAGAATTTAAAGTTTAACATAACAAAATAAAACTTTTCAAATATAAAAAAATAAGAACTCTTTTTATAGGTTCTATGCGTCTAGCAACAGTGATGGCTCTTCATTCTCATCTAAAAAAATATTATAGTAAAATTTAATGAGGTTCACCAACTCAATAAGTATTCTCGTTCTCTCAACCCAGATAAAATTTTATATAAAAAATACAATAAGAAACAAAAGTAATTAAAAATGTTTCAGTGAAAAATTCGTATTCTTATTTTCACTATTTCACATGTGTCTGATCAATATTCTGAATTTTATCAAATATCATATACAAATATCAAATGTATATTTTCATATTCTCAAAAGTCATAAATGCACTCAAATATTAATCATAATCTCAAAACATAATCACACACACACACACACAAAAGATTAGAGATATACTTGAACAGTCATTTCTATAGTTTCATCGCGCGATGTCGTTTACGTCATCATAGAAAAAATACGAAATGGACCCCATCGCATGGATAACACACTTACAAATCACACAATGGCTACAGCAGGTATGTTTGCTAAGTAACCCACACTCACACGAATGCCTATTCACGTCTGAATTAGGTTTCAGACTCTATCCTATGCAGGTTCACCATGCCCGCTAAACTTAAGCCACACACACACACTCTCCTCCTCAATTCAGACTAAACGAGAAGGTATTCAGGGTCCTTACCATATTCACTCCTACCCTCTCATTCCAAAATTCTTAATTTGTTTAAATGATAATTTCTTAATCTCAATTATTTCTTTTCCTTTCTATTTTTACCTTTTTTATTTTATTTCTTTTTCCTTTTAAATTTTTCCTTAATTGGAAATTTTTCTTTTCAATTTCATATTTTATCAGTCCAAATAACTCTCAATCCATTGGGTCTGTTTTCTGGTTTCGTCTCCTCATAGGTTTTCAATTGTTTATGTTTACTAATCATAATTTGGATTTTTTTTTTCCATTGAAATTAAGCAAATGTCCGTTCAATTTCAAAGTTCATAATTTTTATAAAATAAATGCACATTTTGAAATTTTACTCAGTTGAAATTTAGAAATACTTACTCTCTTACGTGTCTTTCCGAATCTGTCTTAATATCCAAATTTTTCTGTACACAAGACATAATTAATTAATATACTTCAAAATACTAAAAATTAATTTAATCAAATTATGGGTTCCAACGACCACCCAATGGAATACTTAAAATTATCAGAATCCGTATCCGAAATTCCTTTTGGCTCCCCGTTCGGTGAATTGGATTCGTATTTTTTGAGAAAAATTTTTTAGCTTTCCAGACGACCAACTAATTTTTTATTTCCAGAGGAAGACCTTTCAGCTTTTCAGACGGTGAATCGAAATCCCAAAATGGTGGATTTGGTTCCCATGTTTGGGGAAGACCCTTCGGCTTCCTGAATGGGTCAGCTTTTTCCATTCTCGAGGAAGCCTTCTTGGTCCCCGCGTGGGCAGGTGGCCTGGTCGAGCTCGCGCGACAAACCCAACATCGACCCCATTCCCCGACGCTCAACAACCAACCAAAACACACAAAAAAGCTTTACCTTTCTGGTGTGGGGCGATTCAACCTCGATTTGGATCCCGGTGCTCTCTTCTCAGCCACCCCGCAGCTCTTTAACTTCTTTCGAAGTTTGGACAATGAATTTCACACCTACATGCTGGTTAGTGTGAAATAGGAAAAGGGATTTTCGGAAAATAGAGACGAAAAGGATGAAAAAAACGAAACTTACCGTATTTCTTTTCAGATTCTTCCGTCACACGGTGCTCCTCGGCCGTGATTTCCTTTCTTTCCCCTTCCCTTCGGCTTTCGCCTCCACGATACCTCCTCATATCTTCTTTGGCCGTGTTTCGTTCTCTCTTTCTAGTTCCCTTGCTGTCTCTCCTTCACGCAGCGTCCCTTTCTCATTCTCGACATGAATCCTCCTCAATCTCGGCTCTTCTCTCACTCGATCAGCTCCTCTCCTCTCTCTCTCATTTTTGGCTTCTCTTTCCAAAATGAACAAGGAAACCCTAATTGTTTCCTTAAATACCCACCTTTTTTGCCATTAGATCTTGGAAGGTTCAATCTGAGCCGTCCGTTTCTTTTAAATCTCCTCCATCTTATCTCCTCCATCGGTCCGATCTGTGCTGTCCATTCTCTTAATTTTCTTTGCCCCCTTTCATTTCTTCTTATTTATGTTTTTACCTCCTTTTTTATCCACTTTTATTTAGGTCCCTAAGATTAATTAAAAGCCTCAAATTTTAAAAATTCTGTTCATTTACATCCAAACTCTAAATTTTATTTATTTTTTTATAAACATTTCTTTTGTTTTCTTTAGGTGGATATTACAATTCTCTCATCCTTACAAAAATTTGGTCCTCCAAATTTGATATATCTCTAAAGCAGGTGAGGAAATCGAGTTCGTATCAAATCTTCAGTTTTTCAAGTAGCTTCCGCTAGCAAATGATGTCGCCAGAGTACCTTGACCATCAGAATAGTCTTATTCCTCAATACCAGTTCCTGTTTGTCCAATATTTCTATGGTCATTTCCTGATAGGACATATCTCCTTTAATAAGAATCTCCTCATACTGAATTATATGTGATGGATCAGGATGGTATTTATGTAACATGAACACATCAAATAACATCATAAACGTCAGTCAATTCTGGTAGCAATGTCAATCAATAAACAATAGATCCAATTCTCTCTAATATTTCGAACAGTCCAATGAAGCGATGGCTCAATTTGCCTTTCTTCCCAAATCTCATAAGGCCCATCATTGATGATACTTTCAAGAACACATGATCCCCTGTTTTAAATTCCAAACTCCTTTAACGGTTATCTACATAACTCTTATGTGTACTTTGGGTGGTTTGAAGATTTTTCTTAATTAGGATAATCTTGGAGGTAGTTTCTTCAATTAATTTGGGTCCAATTAATTTCATGTCCCCAATTTCTTCCCAACACATAGGAGATCTACAAGGTCTGCCACAAAGTGTTTCATATGGAGCTGCACTAATACTGGATTGATAGTTATTGTTATAGGCGAATCCAATCCATGGTAGATAGTCGTCCCAATTTCCTCCAATCTCTAGTGCATAAGCTCTAAACATATTTTTTAATGTCTGGATGGTTCTTTCTATTTGGCCATCCATTTATGAGTGAAATGTTGTACTGGATGATAAGGTGGTGCCTAAAGCCTGTTGAAGGTTTGTCCAAAACATAGAGGTAAAACGAGCATCTTGATCTGAAACTACTGATAACGGGATTCCATGAAGTCTAATAACTTCATTAATGTACAATCTGACAAGTTTATCTAGAAGATTTGTGGCTTTTATTGGTAGAAAATGGGTTGACTTTGTTAATAAATCTACTATCACCCAAATAGTATCATGGTTCAATCTAGTCCTAGGCAAACCCATCACAAAGTCCATAGTGATATGTTCCCACTTTCACTCTAAACTTGGTAGAGGTCAGAGTAATTCCCTTAGCCTTTGTGTGATCGACTTTAATCCTCTAACATGTGAGACATTTACTAATAAATTCGGAGATATCTTTCTTCATCCCAATCCACTAATACCGAGGTCATAAACTCCAATATATTTTGGTGATACCTAGGTGTATGCTAAACCTAGAATTATGTGTTTCCTCTAATATGAGTCTCTTCAAGTTAGGGTCATCCGGAACGCATAATTTTCCTCTGGATCGAAGCAACCCATCATTATGAACTCTGAAATCAGACCTTAAACCCTATTCAGTTTCTTTCTTCAAAGTCCCTATAGCAGTGTCAATTTCTTGAGCATCTTTAATTTTTTGAATTATATTGGCTCGATTCTCAAGCTAGCTATATACATTTTTCGTTTG
>NW_019014420.1:130599-149348 GCF_000150535.2 Carica papaya | reverse complement strand
TCAAAAGGCTGGCTGTAGCGACTAATAACTTTGAGATTAAGCCAGCCATCATCTAGATTATCAACAAAGTTTACAATTTTTTAGGTTCCCAGCTTAAGATCATAATGAGCACATTACTAATTTTTTAGAGATTTACGACATTTTCAAGCACAATGGAGTGAGTAATGATGTAATTAGATTGAGACCTTTCCCTTTCTACTTGAAGGATAGATCTAAGGCTTGGGTGAATTCATTACCAATTGGTTCTATCACTAATTAGTAGGATATGGCTCAACATTTCTAGCCAAGTACTTTCCACCTTCAAAGACAGCTAGGTTGAGGAATGAAATCACCACTTTTACGCAAATAGATGGAGAATCATTGTATGAGTCTTAGGATCACTATAGGGATTTGCTAAGGAGAGTTCTTTACCATGGTCTACCTATGTGGCTTCAAGTATAGACATTCTACAATGGTCTCACCACCAACATCAAGACCATGATTGATGCATCAGCTAAGGGAACACTGAAAAACCATGCACCTGAGGTTGCCTACAAGTTGATTGAGGAGATGGAAAATAATAGCTACCAATAGGAGAAGGAGAGATCATCAATTAAGGAATCACTGGATAAATTAAAATCAAGGTGGTCGAGACCCATGGATAAGGTTCAGCCTAGTTCTCCCCAGATCGATACAGGAGCAGGTTCTGGTTCAAGTTTCACCATAGAGGAGAGATTATAGCAGCTTAGTATGGGACAATAAAGAATTTAAGAATGCAAAAAGAGAATGGAGCATTATATGATGGCATACTTCCAATCTATAGGATTTCATACCCCCACCCCTACCCACCGTCAGACAATTAGTCTCACTTTTTATTTTATTTTATTTTTACTTTCAATTTTTTTATTTTTTTTCAGTCTACCTTTACTTTTTATATCTTTTAGTTCCCTTCTCTCATTTACCACTAACTTACTTGCTTAGTTTTTCTTTAGCATTTGTCGATATGTTTTTAGGTTTTTTGCAAATTTCACAAGGCTGCAGTGGATGCTACTCCATCAAAATCTCAAGGAAGTTTTGTTTCTTTTGTCATCATTGTCTTCCATTTTTCTGCTTCGCAAACTATGGGGACATAGTCACATTTAAGTGTGGGGGAGTGGTATTATAACTCTTTATAATTGTTGTTATCCTCTAAATCTTAATGAAGTTCCATGGTTTGATCTAAATGTATCATGTTACCTCATTACTACATATGATAATAATTATAGCATTAAATCTATTTATACTAGGGTAAGATTGTTTGTGGAGACATTTTAGTAATAGAAGTATTTGACCTTATTAAGTTTATTCAATTTTTTAGAGTTTAGAATTTTCTACATCCTTTGAGTCGTGAAATTCATTCTTTTGTCTAAACAGAATAATTCTTTACAAAAGAAAGCATATTTTGGTATAAAATTAGATATATGTGTACAAAAATAAATAAATAAATAATAAAATACTCAGCTGATCACTCAATTTTACACCACCAAGGGGTGTAGCTTAATGGCATGGCACAATGCTAGCTTAACCAAAGGTCTCTAAATTGAGCCCTGGGAATACAAGTGTCATTGGTAGGGAGAGCTTACTCCTTAGTGGACCGATTTGACTCGAAGAATAAAATGGTGGTTATTAGTGAAGTTTATAGAAAAAAAAAGCTACTCTGCTGATCACTCAATTTTACATCACCAAGGGGTATAGCTTAGTGGCTTGGTGCTATGCTAGCTCAACTAGAGGTCTCCAATTTAAGCCCTGGGAATACAGGTACCATTGGTAAGGAGAGCTTACTCCTTAGTGGACCGATTTGACTCGAAGAATAAAATTATGGTTATGAGTGAAGTTCGTAGAAAAAAAAACTACTCTACTGATCACTCAATTTTACACCACCAAAAGGCATAATTTAGCAGTTCGGTGCTATGCTAGCTTAACCATAGGTCTCAATTTTGAGCCTTGGGAACACAGCTGCCTTTAGTAGGGAGGGCTTACTCCTTAGTGGACTGATGTAGCTCGAAAAACAAAATGTTAACCATAGTAGAGCTAGTGGCCATTCAGAAGTGTGACCAACTGAGTAATTAGGGGCTGACATCACCAATGTTTGCACTTGCATAAAAAGTTTGACTAACATTCCGAACAACTAATAAGGTGCTTTAAACAAAAGTAAAAATAAAGTTGCATATATGCCTCCTCTTTCGCCAACTGAGCTTGATTATGTTTTAAGATTATAAAGTTTGGATATTATGAATGATTGAATAACTCATAGAATATTTTGGATACTTAATTTTTAAGAATAAGATCGGACTGGATGTGGTTTACATTCTAAAGTTATTGAATTGTCTTCCATAAATGATTGTGCCTTTGTACATATTATTTGGTGTTATCCTGAGGTAATATCATCTTGATGAGGAGGATTTCATTGATGGTTTCATTGTGAAATGCATTTAAGATTACTTGAGGACAAGAAAAAACTCAAGTGTGGGTGAGTTGATATAATTGAATTTTATAGATATTTTTCTATTTTATTTGAGTTGATTTTGATTGGTTTTTGCCACATATACTGTTGGATTGTCTTTTGCACTTTTCAAGAATGATTTTAGGACTTAGAAGCAAATTAGAGTGGATTGGAACAAGATTTGGGCGAAAAAGTGTTAAAACATGAAGATGTGGGAGACATGGCCATAACACAGGCTATGTGATATGGGGCCAACATTTCTATTTCTTAGGAGGAGTGAGACACAACCATGTTCCTAGAAGACACGATCGTGCGGCCTATACTTAGTTAACACACAACCATGTGTTAAGAAGGTAACTTTTCTGTTTCACTCGGTAAAAGAGACACGACCGTGTGTCTAGGAGACACGACCATGTCTTGTCTAAAAGCTTGAAATTGACATAATTTTGAGGAAGACACGGTCGTGTGCCAATTCGACACGGTTGTGGGACGTGCCAGATAAGAAAATTAGGTCTTGAATTATATAAAAAGGAGAGGATCTCAAGAAGAAAAGGGAGACTGGAGGAGGACAAAAGAGAATATGGTTGCAGGCATCAAGAACTTCTTCTAGTCGGTTATTCTTAATTGTTTTATGTTTCCTTTAGATTTCACTCTTGCAATTTTCTTTAGGATGTATCACTAAACTTTTCTATTGAGATCTTTGATGAAACCCTAAGGGGTACTTTGTGATTTCTTTGTTTAATCTATGAAAGGCTTTTTCCCCAATCCCTATGTGTTCAATCTATGGCTTAATGCATAAATAGATTGATTACCTATTTATTGATTTATGATGAATGATTGGATTGAAAAATTGATTGTTCATTATAATATCAAGTAAGCACAATTGATTGAATGTGAGTAGAGATACTTGGTGTGATCAATATATTTGATGATTGAATGTTAATGCACCGATTTATATTAATCCATAGAGATATGTGTGTTATTATGAAGTAGATAGGGTAATTGATCTTGAGAAAGAGATTACTACATGATTGAATAAAATTAGGAGAAAGTTCTGGTTGTAAATTGAATTAAGAAAATTCATAGTTGAACTTAGGTTGGATTCTAAGATCTTAACTATAACACCCTGCCTATTATTGTGCTAAAATGATTAGGAAACTCTTTTTATTTGGGCTTTTGACCGCTTTAAACTTAAGTTAATTTATGTTGTTTAATATTTTTCAAGATTCATAATTTTGATATAGTTTTATTTATATTTATTAATTTTATTTTTATTTTATTAATCTTGTTTTTATTTTATTTTATATTATTTTCATTTTATTTTAAAGGAAAAAACTTGAGAAAAAAATCAGAAAATGGCGAATGGGAGAAAACCAGCTCGCAGGAAAAATCCCATGAGAAAACTATTTGCCCACGCGAGTGTTGGGCACTATGCGCACGCGCATGTATGTACAGTGGCCACAGGGCGTGCGCACATCGTGTACATCCCCTCGGCATGCACGCACGAGGCTTGCACACAGTGTGCACACCCCTACTGCATGCAAGCATAAACGGGTCGTGCGCATAGTATGCACGTCCCTCCTCGCGCACGTCGTGGGGTCAGGACCTGTGTGCACGTCCTATCACGCACAAGTAAGCCGTCTGTGCAGTAGGCCTGTGCAGACAAGCCCTATGGGCCTCGGGCCTATGTGTGATGCCCAGTACGTCTAGGCCCTGCGCGTGCAACAATAGGCTTGTGCGCCTGCTGGCTAGCATACAGCACTCCGGCTAGGCATTCTGGCAGTGCACCGCTGCCGTCGGTGGAGGGAATTTTTCTCCCTTGTTTTTCATGCCAAGAATGTTTTTCTCCTCTCTCTTCACCAGATTTCTCCACTTAGTGCAAATCCAACAGTTATAAAATTCTATAAATCGCCCTTCCTCTTCCCTTCCTCTCCACACTTCCATTTTTTCAAGATTTAGGGGGAGAGAGATAGATATATATATATAGTAAAATAGTGAGAGAAGAAGAGAAAGAAAGGAAAATGGAGAAAAAAAATATTAAGGTTTCGGTAACGAATCTAGTATTACTTTCGACGTCATAAGAAGTATTTTTAGATAAACAAATTTAATATAATTTTTATTTTGTCTATTTTGCATGCCTCTGTATTCAAATGAGTCGAATTGTTCTAATTTTCAAGCACTTTATGTGAATTACTAACTCTTGATGAATTTGCATATAATAAATATAAAATGTAGTCCATAATAATAAAAGAAAGAAAAAAAATGGAATGAAGCCTGTGTGGTCCAAAGTATGTCTTTATTGACAAGCATATTACATCAAGTATTTCGTTAAGTTTTTTATCTCTGAGGGGTATATGTTCCCCTTACCCTTTGGGGTATCTATTTTTTATTCCCCAATAAAGTCTGGAAAGACGTAAGAGGGCCGCTCCTAGTAGATGACGGTGTGCCCTCCGATGAGAGTGGTATCGCACTATCTGTAGGGGTCACTCGTGGCTAAGTAATGTCGTGACTATAGATATCTGTTAGGACCACTATAGTTGATACGACCATGGTCATAGATCGTACTATGGTTTGGCCAGCCGGAAGTAGGTATGAGCAAATTACTGTATCTGTATCTGATCTGGTCATTCCACTTGGGTAGGTTGAAATTTGTATCTGCCCTCAGATATAGAAGTTTGTAACAACTTCACAAAGCATGACACGAAATATCTGTGCATTTCATGATTTATTTGATTTTCTCTATCATTTGGTATGGTATATGTATATTTTATTTTCTGTGCTAACGTACTATTTTGATATTCAAATAAATGGTTTCCTTTTCTAATGATGAGTTAAGTCAACAAGGAAGTTAGACGGTGAGATAAAATAATAAACTTTTGAGATCTTACGATGTTAATTTAATATTATTTTCTTATGGAGCGTATGGAACTCACTCTTTCTGTTCCACTCAGATGAGGAAGAAAATGAGGAACCGCAGGCAGACCTACCCTTGGAAGTCTATGAGGATCCCATGGATCTACAAGTCTGAGTACATGACTGTTCCCGCACTTTGATAAATTCTAGTAGCATAGTGAAAGAAGTGGCCCTCATGTTTTATATTTTGTTACCACTTCTGGCCTCAATGATATATGTATTTGGAACATTATATATATTTATACGGTATTTATTAAGGTTTGATTCTACTGCATAAATACTATCATGCATTCGTTATTTTGAATATGTATCTGACACCCATTTGCCTTAATTGGCACCTGGGATGTCATATTAGCCATCATTATCTCTTGATTGTTAATTCCATCGGCGTTCATTATTTCTTTTTGTTGTTAAGTTTTAGTTTATACTCATTCTCTTAGGTGTTGACAAAATAATATCAATTAGTTGTGATTCTAGTATTTATTATATTAGTTCTCGTGGGAGGATATCCGATTTTACCACTATAGTACATGTTCGAACTAGTGCACTTGTTAGGTGAGTTCACGTCACAACATTTTTTGCTTTTTTTATTTTCTTTCCTTTTTTTCTTTTTTTTTCTTTCTTCTTGTCTTTTCTCTCTTTTCTTCCTTGCGACTGCTTTCTCTCTCCTCCACCGTGAGCCATGACCACCGCACACTTCTATTTTGGCCACATTTAAATCCTTCCTCTACCACGCTCATAAACTTCATTTCCTACAAGTCTGCTGCACTCTATTCTCTTTCTTTTTCTTCTTTTCTCTTCCTTTCTTCTTCTTCTTCTTCTCTTTCTCTCTCTACCCGACCATGATTCTTCTCTCTCTTTTTTTCCTTCTTCTTCCAGTCGCACATCATCATGTCGCACAACCCTCCTCCTCTTTCTTTCTCTTTCAGCTGCTGCATTGCACAACACCGTGAAACCCTTCTCTCTCGACCGTCGACACTACTCTCTCCTCTCTTTTTTTTTCTTTTCTTTCTTTCTTTTTCTGTTATTTAATTATGTATATATACATATACATATATATATTTACCGCTTGGGTCATATTATCCTGCTCTCTACATCCTTTTTTTTGTTTCTTTATTTCTCTTTTTATTTTTTTTATTTTTTTTATTTAATTATATATATGCACATATATATACATGCCAAATGTCTTCTTTTTCTGCTTCCAGAGTACACACTCTCGGTTCTTATTTCTTTTCTTTCTCTTTTTTTTTATTTTTTTATTATTTAAATATATGTATATACATGTATATATGTTTGCCAAGATCTATTATTTAATATTATATATATACAAGTATATATGTTTGCCACTTAGATATTACATTATTCTTTTCTTCAGTTGTATTATTTATTTTAAATGTCTTAGAAACCTTGTCATTTACGGTTGCCTCATGACTATATTCTTGTCACGAGAGACACACACAAGGAATGTTTGTAGGCCCTACATTGACTCACTGCGTTGAATTATGTTATTAGAGCTTTGGTTAAATTAAGTTCCAAGTGTATATATGAGTGGACCTGATAGCACAAATTTTTTATGAATCCATGTGTAATAGAAACGCATAGATATTATGCAACATATCATAAAGAGAGAACAAAGTCGAAGAAGTAGCATGAGGAACTCATTGTATTAGCCTTGACTTGTGCTCTTAGAAAAACATCACTAAATTGTAACTCCCTTGATTTCTTAAGCTTTTCATTTAACAATGGTTTCCTATACGCATGGTTGTATGTTTGTATGAATTTTCACTTTGCATTCGATTTCATTAACATCGTTATCATTATTATTTTAAAGAAGTTCTACATCTATGCGCAGATTAAGTTTTCTTGTGCTAACCCTTTGGTATGGTGATCGCTCCTTACTTTACATACATTCTAATGTTGTCTTATTCAGATATTTTTTTAATCAAGGATTATGGGATGCTCTGAACAAAACCTTGATTAAAAAAAATACCACAAATCGAGGACTTAGTTTCTTGCCTTTCTTTTTAAACTTCATTCTACCTTTATATGGAAGAATCTTGAGAAAGACACAGTCACCTATAGCAAACTCTAACGGTCTCCTACGGTTGTTGATATAACTCTTCTGATGACTTTGGGCAGTGGTCAGGTTCTAGCGGATATTGGTGACCTTATCAATGGTCTCCTAGATATAGTTTGGTTCAAAAAAATGCCTGTTTCCAACCTTGCTCCATTAAGTAGATGAACGACAGGGCCTACCATAAAGGGCCTCATATCGAGCCATGTCAATGTTGGAATGATAGCTATTGTTATAAGAAAACTTGCAAAAGGGAAGATACTCACTCTAAGTATTACTAAAGTCTAGAACATAAGCGTGCAACATGTCCTTCAATGTCTGGATGGTATGCTCAGACCGCCCATCGGTTTGGGAATGATAAGCAGTGCTGAAATACAAATTTGAGCTAAAAGCTTCCTAGAAGTTGTCCCCAAAATGGGAGGTACACTAAGGTTCTTTGTCAGAAATAATAGAAAAAGGAACGTCGTAGAGTCGGACAATCTCTTTGACGTATAGACGAGCCAACTTATTAGTTGAGTTGGCTATTTTGATGGCAAAAAAATAGGTGATCTTGGTCAATCTGTCCATAATGACCTATATTGCATCGCAATTAGAGCTGGTCCTAGCTAAACCAGTGACGAAATCCAATTCACATGCCCCCACTTCCACTCAGAGATGGGGAGACCTTGCAGTAAACTGTTAGGTCTCTAATGTTCTGTCTTGATTTTTTGGCAAGTGAGGCATTGAGAGACGAACTCAAAACCTTCTTCATTCCCAACCACTAATACTGGCGCCTCAGGTCACGGTACATCTTGGTGCTCCCAGGATGGATAGACAGCTTGGATGCATAGGTTGCCTTCAAAAATCCATCTTGACCATTACAGGTACCCAAACACGATTACATAACCGATACAGACCATCGGCAGTGATCCTAAAATTAATAAACTCGTCAAATGTAAACTTATCAAGGTTTTGCAAAAGCTCAGGATCAGTTGACAAAGCCTCCCAAATCTGCATGAAGAGGTTAGGCAGGGCTCGAATTTATGTGAGATAAGCACTGTTGCCATAATGATTCAGATGAAGGGACAGCTTTACTTCAACCAATTTCCAACTGGAAGTCATCAGCTGGGCCAACATAATAGATTCCTTCTAACTTAATGCATCGACGACCACGTTACCTTTACTAGGGTGGTAAAAGATCTTGTAGTTGTAGTCTTTTAGGATATCGATCCAATGTTTATGCCTCATGTTTAGTCGTTTCTAAAAGAACAAGTATTTCAAGTTCTTATGATCCATGTAGATCTCAAAGATTTGGCCATACAAGTAGTGACACCATATTTTCAAGGGGAAAACAATGGTGGCCAGTTTCTGGTCGTGAGTGGGGTAGTTGCGCTCATGAAGTTTCAGTTGTTTGGAGCCATAAGCAACTACCCGACCATGCTGCATGAGTACGCATCTCAGACCCACGTGAGATGCATCATAGAAAATTTGAAACCGTCCAGTCATATCATGAAGGATCAATACTAGCGCAATAAAGAGGCAGTGCTTCAATTTAACAAAACTATTCTCACAATAATCATGCCAATCAAATACTATAACCTTCATAGTAAGGCGAGTCAAGGGAGCCACAATCTTGGAGAAAGCATCAATGAAATGCTGGTAATAGCTTGCCAATCCCAAAAAACTGCAAACTTCAACAACATTGGTCGATTGGTGCCAATTGATAACAGCATCGACTTTGGAGGGGTTGAGATAAACTCCCTCACCAGAAATTATATGATCGAGGAAGGAAATCCGGTCTAACCAAAAAGAACACTTACTAAACCTAGCATACAGTTTGTGCCGACGGAGGATTTCCAACACACGGTTCAAATGATATACATATTCTTTAGAATTCATAGAATACACCAGGATGTCATCAATAAAAATGATGATGTACTGATCTAGTGCATATCTAAAGACTTCGTTCATCAAGTCCATAAATACAGCATGAGCATTGGTCAATCTGAAGGGCATTACTTGAAATTCAAATTGATTGTACTTGCACCAGAATGTTGTTTTAGGAATATCTTCCTCTTTCACCCTCAACTGATGATAATCCGATTTGAGGTCGATCTTGGAAAAGATCGAAACACCTTGCAACTAATCAAAAAGATCTTCAATATGGGACAAGGGGTACTTACTTTTCACGGTCACCATGTTGAGCTCACTGTAGTCTGTGCATTATCTAAGAGAATTGTCCTTCTTTTTCATGAATAGTATAGAAACTCCCCAGAGGGAATGACTAGGGCGAATGAATCTTTTCCCTTGGAGTTTAGAGATCTGGCATTTTTATTCAGCAAGTTCAGTATGACCCATATAGTACGCAGGATTTGAGATGGGCTGGGTGTCCTTATAAGTAAGTCAATGGAGAATTTTATCTCTTGAAGGGGAGGTAGCTCAGGCAATTCCTCCTAAAAGGTGTACCAAAATTTGCAAATAACAAAGATTGTAAAAATTGATGGTTCAAGGAGCATGTTCCTGTTCACCGTAAGGTTAGGAAAAGCAAGTAAAATATATAAAAAAAAATTCTTAATTACAAACTTTCTTTACAAAACAAGTTTTCATTTTACTTTGTTTTAGGTGAGCAAATAGCTACAATTTTACTTTCACAAACACCTGTATTAATTAAGGCATGAGCAGTGATATTGTAAATAGAGAGCGTACCCTGAATGATCGCAGAAGTGGTAGGGGCACTGGGCTTGTCACGGTGGTAGACATGTCCTTAGGCAACTTGTTGGGTAACGTCTTTGGGCTTCTTAGGGTAGTCCCTCACAAAATGTTGAGTGCTCTCGCACTTGTAGCAGGAGTTATTTAGACACCAGCAAGGTTGATCACTGTCGAAGCATTCACAATGTTTGCATGGTTAGGCGGGCCAAGCAAGGTTTCTAATGGATAAGGGCAAGGCAGGAGTAGGGGCCACACATGGTCTCTTATCAGGGTGATCGTTGCTAAGGTCAAACAACTTTCTCTTCTGCTATTGTTGTTGCTACTGTTGCTGGATGCGGATACAAGTGATGCATTAGTGCCAAGTTGAGATGAGATCTTCGACCAACTGGACATGTTCGAGCACCTCCACGTACGAGCTGGGACTCAGCATTGCCACTCGATCATAAATGTCCGCATGGAGACTCTTCAAATAATTATGGGTATTTGAACTTTCTAGGGCTACTAACAAAAGGGCAAACTGAGACAACTAGGTGAATCGGGCTGCATATTGGCTGACAATCATGTCCTTTTAGAAGAGGTTCAAAAATTCCTCGTCTTTCTTCTCTCGAACATACACAGGGAAGAAATTTTTGAAGAAGGCATCCATAAAAATTTCCCAAGTTGTAGGGAAGGGCAAGACATCTTTCTTAAGTTGCCACCAATGTTCAGTTTTACCAATTAGCATGAAGGTGGTAATGGGAACCTTCTGTTCTTTCATCAAGTCCAAGACTGAGAAGAGTTTCTCAATTTATAGAATCCAAGCTTCTACGGCCAAATGGTCAAGTCCACCATCAAAGTGGGGAGGGTTCAATCTCCTGAATTTAGTAATTTTATAAGAAATGGAGTGGTCAACAAGGCGATAGTCTTGGGTTGGGGGGTGCTGGCAGTGGTTAGATTGGTTCTATCCTACGGCTGCTGTCAGGCCTTGGATTGCTCGGAAGAGTTCAGTGAATTCAGCCCTAGTCGTTGTTTCTTGGGCATCACTTTCGGTTCTCCCTACTAATGGCCTCCCTCGAGTCATTAGTCCTAAAGAAAATAAAGGGAGACAATGAGTTGGTTGACTAATTTCAAGAAAGAGGAAATCTCTTAAGTTTTCTAAAGTTGTTTCTTAGACCATGGTCTTAGTGTAAAGGATTTTTCTACGTAACTACTCTAATACCATATGTGACATTCCAAATACTAAATGTAGCATAAGGGATTCAGATACAAAAATAGATTACGAATGCATTAAAATGAATTAAATGCAGTGGAATAAATTTTTTCAAATTCCTTATAAAATAAAATTTGAGTTCAAAAATTTACATCACTGAGGAAAAAAGTTTAGTTAAAATAATATACAAGCCTCTTCTACATATTGGACTCATTAGAGTACGAAACAAAAATATACACTTATATCATCTCAGGGATCCACAGGATCCTCAAATGCTTTGATTGGCAAATCAACGAATGGGTCATCACTATCATCCTCATCTGGGGGGCACTGAAAGAGGTTAGTTACATAAACTCAGTAGAAAAAGTAATATTTAAACAACATTACTAAAATATTAAAGGTGCTTAAACTTTAAAGAAGCATACTGTTAACCGCTTATCGTCGAAAATCGTTGTATTTGAGCCCATCTTAATGATATAGAAAATATTTTTGTTTTTTTTTTCAAATTTGTTAACATCAAGAGATTCATATCAACCATGCATAGAATAGAGAAAATCAAACAAATATGAATCATACTATGACTTTTTGTTCCATCTTTTACCTATTCTTCATGCAAGCCATTCCAACCTATATTTACTGAGGGCAATATGGATTTTTGACTACCACAGTGGAATGACAAAGTTATTTTCATCTCAACACATTTTCGGCATGCTAAACTACAACATATTTACGGCTTGCTAAACCACAACACACTTACAGCTTGCCAAACTATAACACGCTCCATGACCATACCCGTGCCAACCACAGTAGTCTTCTATATAAATTATAGTTACAGTCATCTATCACCACAGTGGTCCTACAAATCATATCGTGTAACCACTCTCGTAAGAGGGTATGCCATTATCAATAGGGAACGGTCCTCACACGTCTTTTTAGAACATATGAGGGAGAAACAAAACTCATCAGAGATAATAGCCTAACAAATTACATCATTGTAAATGCCATGTATAAATATTATGATATTAGGCCTACATTTCCATTTTCATAAACTATTCATGCATCTTAATGCAAAAATCATGATATATCATGCATCACTAATATTCCATCATAGCCATATCTTTTAATAATTTAATTTGCAAACTTAAATTTTACAAAAACTTGCAATTACTATTTCACATCAATCATGCAATATTTCAAATTAAATTTTCTAGAAATGCTCCTTATAATGTAGGAGAAAATACTAAGATTTTCTTTACTAAAAGTTTGAATAGTTCCTAAGTTCTTATTCTTTCCTTTCTTTCTTTCTTTCTTTATCTCTCTTTCTCTCTTTCTCTCTCTCTCTATCTCTCTCTTTCTCTTTATCTCTCTCTCTCTCTCTCTTTTTCTCTCTAGGAAACTCTTAAAGAAGTAAAGTAGAGAGGAAGTGTGAAAAAATGGTGGGGAGAGGACAGCTACTTATGGAGAAAATGGATCATCAATGGTGTGCGTTGCCCAAGGGTGGCCCGCGCTGCCCAAGGCCTATCGCACGTTCAGGCCCGCTTTGTGCTAGTGGTGCCTGTCATGCGCGTGCTGGCCGAGGCGCCTATGCATGCAAGCATGCAGGGAGTCACGCGCCATCTATGCGCCTCATGTGCCATACGGACGGGATGTGCAAGCGCATGTAAGCGACTCACAAGGGCCCACACAGGCGAGGATTTTTCTTGTGGTTCCCGCAGGTTTTTTTTACCCTTTTTTCCCTCTATTTCTCCTGAAAATCAACACTTAGTTATAAAATCACATAAATAAAATAATTGTAAGTAAACCCTAAAAATATGCATAATTAAAATATCAAATTAAACAGTTAATGGTTTTAGGGTTCGAATAAATAGGGGTTTTACACAACCACATTTAAGCATGAAAGTGTTGTGGTGTTACAACTTCCACCGGTAATGTTAAGCTTCTACATAGTGTATTTTATGTTCCTAATCTATATCATAACTTGTTGAGTGTTGGGCAACTAATTGGTAGTGGGTATTTAGTGTTATTTTATGATTCTTCTTGTACTATTATGAACAAAGAATCGAGATAGCCTATAGTTAATGTTGAAATAACAACAAACGAAATGTTTCTTTTAGCTATCTCTACCATAGAAGATCATGCTCTTGTTGCCAATAGTCCAAAAAACTGAGTCGATGTTGTGGCATTTACAGTATGGGCATTTAAAGGTCAATGGGCTGAAATTGTTAAGTAGAAAAGAAATGATCAGTGAGCTACCTAACATTGATTCTATAAAGATATGTGAAGTGTGTATTTATAGGAGACAAAGTAAAAAGTCATTTCCTATAGTAAAATCCTTGAGAGCTAAGTGTTGTCTTGATTTAGTGCACGTTGATTTGTGTGGGCCTATAAATATAGAATCTCTTGGTGGCAGTAAATATTGTTTGCTATTTACTAACGATTTTAGCCCATGAGTTGGATATACTTCTTGAAATTCAAATCAGAAACTTTTGAACATTTTTGAAGGTTCAAAGCACTTGTTGAGAAGCAAAATAGTGGATGTATAAAGGCTTTTTGCATGGATAGGGGTGGTGAATTTTTATCTAATGAATTCAGTGTTTTTTGTGAAGAAAATGGTATTCGTAGGGAATTGATAGCACCATATATTCCAAAGCAAAATGGCATGGCTGAACAAAAAAATTGCACAGTAGTAAAAATTGCAAGAAGCTTGTTGAAAGCAAAGGGATTGTCTAATGAATTATGTACAGAAGTAGTTACAATGACGGTCTATTTGTTGAATATTTCACCCATAAAAGCAGTCCCAAATCAGACCCCTTATGAAACAGCTGTACTGCTATATGAAAACTGAGGTTTATTCAAACATAGAAGCAGTTGCAACTCTTCCAACTACAACTCCATCAACACCACAAACTAGCAGCTCCACATTTTCAACTTTAAATAGAGAAGAAGCATAATTTTCAACCACTTTTTCTGATGAGACTCCACCAAGAAAGTTTAGATCACTTAAAGAAATATATGATTCCACATATGTATTATTTATAGCTGAAACTAGCTTTGAAGAAACAATCAAAGGAAAGAGTTGTGTCAAGCAAAAATAAAACTTAGGAGTTAATTAAGTTGCTAAATGGAAAACATACAATTAGTCTTAAATGAGTGTTTAAGATAAAGTATCATGTGGATGAGAGTATTCAAAAACATAACGCAAGACTTGTGGCAAAAGGGTATTCATAAGAGTGAGGCCTAGACTTTGAAGATACATTTTCTCTAGTTGCTCAATTTAAAACTATGAGAATTTTCTAAGCCTTGGTTGCTCAGTTTAATTGGTTAGTTTATCAATTTGATGTTAAATTTACCTTTTTGAATGGTGAATTAGAAGAAGAAGAAGTTTATGTCACATAGCCTAAAGGCTTTGTAATCAATGGTAAGGAGAAAAATGTGTACAAGCTAAAAAAGGCTCTCTATGGGTTAAATCTTATTTTCAGTAAAATAGTTTAGAAATGAGAAAAAATGAGCCTACTATCTAGTTGAAAAAGAAAAGTACCAATGAATTTATTATTGTGTGCCTTAATGTTAATGATATAATTTATATGGGATCTAGTAAATCTCTCATTGCTGAATTTAAAGATTGCATGATGAGGAAGTTTGAAATGACAAACTTAGAATTATTGCATTATTTTCTTGGGTTAGAGGTGCATCAAAGTAAAAGTAGAATTTTTATTTCACAAAGGAAGTTTCCAATCAACCTTTTCAAAAAGTTTAGTATGATTGACTATAAAGTGGCTGCCACTCCCATGAATATGAATGAGAAGCTGCAGGTTGAAGATGGAACTGAAAAAGGCGATGTTGGTCATTATAGAAGTCTAGTGGGAGGAGTAATTTATTTAATTCACAATAGGCCAGATTTAACATTTTCTGTTGGTGTTGTTTCCACGTTTATTCATTCTCCTACAAAGCATCATTATGGAACAACAAAGAGAATTCTACAGTGTATTACTGGAACAACTGAGTATGGGAGTTGGTATTCAAAGAATTTTGCAACTTATTTGGGTACACAAATAATGATTCGGGAGGTTGTTTAGATGATAGAAAAAGCACCTCGAGCAATATGTTTTCTCTTGGTTCTGAAGCTATTTCATGGAGTTCAAAGAAGCAGACTACTACAACTCTTTCCTCTGCAAAGGCAAAATATGTGGTTGTTACTTTTGCCGCATGTCAAGTGATTTAGTTAAGGAGATTACTAGCAGATTTTAATCAAGAAGAGAATAGTGCAACATAAATTTTCTGTGACAATATAGCTACATTCACAATGGCCAAAAACCCAGCTTTCCATGGAAGAATAAAACACATAAATTTATGCCATCACTTCATCTGTGATTTGGTCACAAGTGGGGCAATCACTCTGAAATTTTGCAATACAAATGAGCAAGTAGCTGATATATTTATCAAGACACTTTCCTATGAGAAATATATTTATTTTAGATTTAAGCTTAGTGTATGTAATTTTGAATCAAGAGGAGAATATTGAAGAATGATTTAAAATGATAGTTAAGTATATTTTACTTAGTTGAATAAATTGTAATAAGTTTTTTCTTATTTATTAAGTATGTAACTCTTAATTGTGTGGTGGGCATAGTGGTAGAAATTATGGATTGATTTCTAGCATAGTAGTTTCTTTGTAAGCCTATAAATAGACATTTTCCCTTTGCTGATATATATGCAAAAAAATTCTTCAGTATTCCAAAAAATCTATTTTGCTATTTTTACTGATTTTGCTGGTTTATTCTTATTTTCCAACAATCCTCATATACATATTTATATTGTAATAAATTTTCATTATTCACCAAACACAACTAATACAAATGGACATAAATTCGTTATTTTTTCATATAATATCATTTAATCACAATCATTTAAGGAAATAATAATTCTTACTATCGACATACAGTTAGTCATAGTTATGCTTGTACAAGTCATAATTAACAATTATAGTTATAATAATCTGAAGCATCAGATACCGTTCATAATCATTCCCTACCCATCTAGAACTGTACATTTATTGATATCTATCTAGTAAGAAATATTTACTGTTTGCGCTGTGTACTTCCAAATATGATTTATGTAATAGCCAGAAAATCGAACTTTGAATTTTATTTGCGAAATTCAGGAGAAAATTAGAAAAATTTGTAAAATAAATTAAATTAAAAAATAAAATTATTTGGACATTAGAACTTTATTTAAAAAATTAAAATAAATTAGGAAAGGGCTTTAAAATATATATATTAAAACTCTTAATTAGTAAAATAAAATAAATTAAAAGTAATTAGGGAATATTAATATTTATAAAATAATAAAATTAAATTATAAAGAAAGTTAGAAAATTAATTAACTTAAAAATTAATTTGAAAATATTAAAATTTGTAAATTAATTAACTTAAATATTGTAAAATAAACATAAAAACAAAAAGAAAAAAAGAGAAAAAAAAGTAAATTAGGATTAAAATTTCACGGTAAAGGCAATCGGATAAAAGGGGGTGCATGTGAGATTGAAGCATGGGAAGAAAAATAGGAAAGAGGATAAGGGTGGCGACATGGCCACCATACACATGGATGGAGAGATTCCCTTCCCCTCCGAGGCTCACCATCCTTATTCCTTCCCTATTATATAAACACGCAAACAACACATTTTTCCCTCTTTCAATCAAGTTAAACAAAAGAAAATGAGAGAAAGAAGAGAGAAGGTCACTAGAAATATAAACAAGGTGGCGAATTTAGGCGGAGCCGCCACTCTAGAAGAAGAAAACCGACAAAGGTAAGTTGATTTCTTCCCGTTTCTCTTCCTTTTCTCTTCTAGTTTAGATTTCATTAACTTTCATGCACATTTAGAAGGAAAATCCAAATCCAAAAGGGTAAACCTTTGGTCGAAGGGAAGTCCATCCCCCATCGTGAAGACCGACAGTTTTATGTTCCGGTTAAGATAGGGATACTAAATAGGGTTGTTTCAAATCTGTTTATATAAGATTTAACTATAAAATACTATAATGAATCATTTAACTTTTTAACAAGGGGATGCATGCGGGTTAACTGATGGGGCCAAACTATATGTTTTCTTTGTTAACTTTGTTTATGTTATTTTACTTTAAATTGTTTAACACCATGGCATACTTGATGTTTAAAACAAATACATATGGTTTATTCGATTTTGAATGAAAAAACTTGAATTTAAACGGAGAGATGGTGAGGGTTCGGTGTAGTGAGAGGGTGACTAAAATTAAGTTATATCCCTATATATATGTATATTTATATAGGATATATGTTGTGTGTGTATATATATTATGCATATGAGATATATATATATATATATATATATATAAACTATATATTTATTTATATGAATTTGGCATAAATGTATAAAGGGAAACAAAAAATATATAAATATAGATACACTGTGTATGTATATTTTCCGTGTGTATATATATACACATATAACTATGTATAAATAATTGCATGTATGGTTATATATGATTAAAATAATAATCTGTGTGCACTATAATCCAAATGTCATAATATAAATAATATTGCATGAAGGTATATATATATATATATATATATTTAAATAACAATAATAAACTTTATAATTATAATTATATAATTTACAATATGGTGTAAATTATAAAAGGTGTAAATTATAAAAGTAGAAGAATATGATAAATGAATATATGTAAGTATGCTTGGGATATTTGTGTTCAAAATAATAATATATGTATGTATAGTTTATATATATATAAATGTATTTTAATCAAAATAAGTATGATTAATGCAAAATATATATAGAGATTTTTTTATATATATAACTAATGTCATAAGCTTTATAATTGTAATTATATAATTGTATCTTATAATATAAATTTAAAAAACAAATTGAAAGAATATGATACATATATATAGGCACATAATGAATGGGGTATGTGTTGTGTGTGTGTGTGTGTGTGTGTGTGTGTGTGTGTGCCTGTATAATATATATATAAGCACGTGTATGCGTGTATATATGTATTTGGGAGAAGAATAAATAAATTAAGACTTAAATTAAGAATTAGGCAAATGGTGATAGTTACTGGAGTTGAATTTGATTGATTACATAATTAATGAGAATTGAATTTAATTGAACAAACAATTAATAAGAATTGACTTTGATTGGATAAGAAATTAATAAGAATTTAATTTGATTGAATAAATGATTAATAAAAATTAAATTTGATTGAATAAGTAATTAATGAGTATGTTAATTTAACCATAATCTATAATGATTAGGTAAAGATAATTTAAAATATTAAAAGTAATAAATTTTGGAAATTATTTTGATTTAATAAATATATAAACAAATTAATAAATTTTTTTTTTGAATAAAATAGATAATATAAAAAAATAAT
>NW_019014420.1:20665-30676 GCF_000150535.2 Carica papaya | reverse complement strand
GCGTGCAGTTTGCACATGATCACATCGTGTGCAGGCGCCGCCTTGGTTAGCCTGCAGCAAGTCTTGGGCAGCCTGCGCCACCCTGGGAGGCCTGTTGGCCTGCACACTGCTGCTATTTGGTAGGCGTGTGCTGTCCCTTTACCAGCATGCCCTCGATTTTTGTGCTAAGTCATCGCATCACCATCATCTCATTGACTGTCCCTTAGTCATGTTCATCAATTTTCGTATCCCGTCGGTCAATTTTTCCTCCCTCTCTCCTCACGAATTCATGCCACTCGGTAAAAATCTGACTGTCTATTTTCTCAATAGATAGGGCCCTCTTCCCACCATTTCTTCACACTTCCTCTCCATTTTATTTCCTTAAGAGTTTCTTAAAGAGAGAGAGAGAGAGAGAGAGAGAGAGAGAGAGAACTAAAGAAAGAAGAAGAACTTAGGAACTCTTCAAACTTTCGGCGAGGGAAATCTTTGTACTTTTTCGTATATTCTAAGGAGCATTTCTAGAAAATTTAATTTAAAATATTACATGATTGATGTGAAATAGTAATTGAATGTTTTAGTAAATTTTAAGTTTAAAAATTAAATTGTTAAATGATATGGCTATGATGGAATATTAGTGATGCACGAGATATCAAGATTTTTGCATTAAGATGCATGAATATTTTATGAAAATAGTCATGTAGGCATAACGCCATAATATTTATGTATGGCATTTATAATTATATAATCTGTTAGGCTATTATCTATAAGGCTTCTATTTCTCCCCCATCTGATATAAAAAGATGTGTGAGAACTGCTCCCTGTGGATGACGGTGTACCCTCTAATGAGAGTGGTTACACGATATGATTTATAGGGCCACTGTGGCAATATACGATCATGGCTATAGTTTACATGTAAGACCATTGTGGTTGACACGACCATGGTCATAAAGCATGCTATGGTTTGGCAAGCCGCAAATGTGCTATAGTTTGGCAAGCCGTAAATATGTTATAGTTTGGCAAACTGTTAATGTGTTGTGGTTTATCAAGTTATAAATATGCTGAGATGAAAAAAACTGTCATTCCACAGTGGTAGTCGAAAATTCGTATTACCCTCAATAGATATTGGTCGGAACGGCTTTGCGCAAAGAATAAGTAAAATATGAAACAAGAAGTCATAGCATGATTCATATTTGTTTGATTTTCTCTATTTTATGCATAGTTGATATGAATGTCTTGATATTAACGATATCTAAGCAAAATAAAAATGTTTTCTATATCATTAAGGTGGGCTCACATGCAACGATCTTCGATAGTAAGCAGTTAATGATATATATTTTTTTAAGTTTAAGCACCTTTAAAATCTTAGTAATATTGTCTAAATACTATTTTGCTTACTGAGTTTATGGAACTCACCCCTTTTCATGCCTCCCAAATGAGGATGATAGTGATGACCCATTCATCGATTTACAAATTAAAGCTTTTAAAGGTCCCGCGGATCCTTGAGATGATACGAGTGCATTTTTTTAATCCACACTCTGATGAGTCTAATATGTAGAAGAGGCTTGTATATTATTTTAGCCAAACTCTTGACTTCAATGATGTAAAATTTGGAACTCAAATTTTATTTTGTAAGGGATTTATAAAAATTTATTTTAGTACATTTAATTTATTTTAATGTACTCGTAATATGTTTCTGTATCTGTCCCTTATGCTACATTTAGTATTTTAGATGTCACAGAAATAGTGGCAGCAACTGTACCTTTACCTTCAGCTTGAAGTGGCTTTTTGTCTTAAAGGTTTACTTTTGTCTTTTGAGACTCATCATGCTCTTTAAATACTGATTTTAGACCTATTATATGACTTGAATAGCTGTTGTCCAAATGCCAAACTTCATTTGTAGTTAAATCAACATGTTTATCTTCATATGCCATGAACAACACCTCTTCTTTATCTTCTGCAGTATAACTTGTTTTTTTTTCTTGTTTCCAGCATTTAGCCCTCATGTGCGACACTTTTTGCAATAGAGGCACTAAATATTGCTTTTATTATAGCCTTTTTTATTTGAAGATTGCCCATGATCAGCTTGCCATTTCTACCATTGTTTCTTCCTCTACCATGGCCTTAATCGTGATATCCACATCTATTGAATGTTTTTCTTAATCATTATCATGTGAAGTTGTATCACTTTTAACTTAAAATTCCTTTTCCTAAATCTTGTCAAATGATCTGCTCAATCTTGCCTCATGTGCTTGTAAAGAACCAATTAGTTCATCAAATAAAAAAATATAAAGATCTTTTAATTATTCAATGGCAGCAACATGATCAAATTTAAGAGTCAAGCTCCTTAAAACTTTTTCAACAACAGTTTGATCATTAAGTTTCTCCCCATAGGATCTCATTTGACTCACAATTTCTATTACTCTTTACAGAAACTCTTGCATAACCTCATTACTTTTTATAGACAAAGTTTCAAAATTATGGCATAATGATTGAAGTTTAACCATAATTACCTTTGTTGAGCCTTGAAATTCCTTCTTTAGTGTCTACCATGTTTCCTTTGCTATAGTTGCAGTAGAAATCCTTAAAAAAATAGTATCATGAATAGCTTGCTGGATAAAGAACAATGCCTTTGTGTCCTTCTTCTTATTTTCCCTCAACTTATTCTTCTCATCTAGGTTAATATACCCACTTTCCACAAGGTCCCAAAGGTCTTGAAACTTGAACAACGTCATCATCTTAATGCTCAAGAACTCATAAGAGTCTCCTTTGAAAATGGGAATGAGGGGCTGTGACATATTCATACTACTCCCATTTGTTACCATAGAAGCTTTCCCATAGAACTTTTATCAAACACCTGGTGAGTGATGAACCTGGTGTGCTTTGATACCAGTTTTGTTGGAAAATAAGAACAAACCAGCAAAATAAGTAAAAATAGCATAGGAGATTTTTTGGAATACTGAATGAGTTTTTCTGCATATATATCAGTAAAGGGAAAATGCATATTTATAGGCTTACAAAGAAACTGTTATGCTTAAAATCAATCCAAAATATCTACCACTATGCCTACACACAATTAAGAGTTAAATGCCTAACAAATAGGAAAAAATTGATTACAACTTACCCAACTAAGTAAAATATACTTAACTGTAATTTTGAATCATTCTTCAATAGGGAAAGGTACTTTATATGTGATTATGTGCAATTAATGTGGTTATATAGTTGTATTAGGAGAATGAGAATTGATCAAAATTGTATATAAAAAGTTGAGTTATGAAATTGTGGATGTTTCATGAAAGAATTGGAGTATATGTGAAGTCAAAATAGTAGGTTAGAGATTGAAATATGATAGTATGAGTATTAGTTTTCAGATTTACATACAAAGTTGTTGAGTTGGAGTAATAATAAAAGAGCCAAATCTGTATATATATCGCCGATCTTTAGATTGGAGTTTTAAATTATTTTTACTGAGTACAAAGTATGCGTCACTCACTCTTCTTTATTATTTCTAGAACAGAGGAAGCAAGACCAAGCCAAAGGACCATCTAGACTGTGGAAACTTATGAAAAGGGAACATTAGATGAAAAAACACTTGTCTATGTAAATTTGATTTTCCAGACTTTAAAGTGTTGACTCTTTAGATTTTAAAATATTTTAGAAATTTTTAAATATATTACAATACGTCATAATTGAGTTGTGTTAGAATTAACTGAGAATACGACAACTATGATAGAGTATGTGGATGTTAATACTTACTATGATGAATGAATGAAAGGTAACAACCATAATTGCTTATGAAATTTTGGGTTGTTACAAGTGGCCTCTTTCAACCTACTACATCTATATATATCCTTGACCTATATAAATCGACTTGAAATGACTACTCTATGTTTCTAATAGCAAACCATAGATATGGATTAGTCCCTAAATTTGAATAGTTTTGATCAATTAAAAAAAGAAAAATTTAATGTTAATCAGATTATTTATATCAAAATTAAGAAGAAAGAGAAAAAAAGTGTTGCAGAAGATCCTAACCTTTATTTTTATTTTTACTTCTAGTATAAACAAATCATCCTCCTATTTTTCTTTATTAGAGCAACTGGATAAGATTAGGAAAAGTTTGTGGAACTTGAAAAATGTTCAAAAGTAGCTTAACCCTAATATGAAATATGAAAAGGAGCTTAAATATGATTTTCTCAAAGCGTTATTTTCATGTTTTTCTGCCTCTTAAGTTATCGATGAAAAGTATTATAATTATGTGCCAAATTTTATGTGATATCCAGTCTCATATTATAAATATATTGTTGAGCTTCATATAAAGGAATTAAGTTACACACTGATAATAATTAAAGCTTCAAGTTTTAAGAGTTTGTGGTTTGAGTTCAAAGAGCTATTGTTGTAATTGTAATTGGACTTGAGATGTTGTAATTGCTATGAGAACATGTGTTAGCTTCATGACTTCAATGCAATACTACATACTGTATATCTTGGGATTGTAATTTATAATCGTGATATGTCGCTTTCATGAAGATATTAAGAACTTGGATGGTGTTTACATTGAAAATGCATATGATGAGTTAAGGTCCAAATTTCAAGCTTACTTTGAGGTGGGTAATGTAATTTTATCTGAGTAAATATTTTTTAATTAATTTAATCACAATAGTTTATATTTAATCATCAAATTAATTAAATTAATTAATGAATTAATTGTGTAGTTGGTGAGGGGATCAAAACCAATGCCAGATAGCTGAGGGAAGGATGAAACCAACTCATGCGGACCACCACCTACCTCGCCTAAGTCATCAACCAACTGAAGTTCCAATAGAATCCACCAACACCTCTTTTAATTTTTGTTTAAGTTTATATTTAGAAATAAATTCCATTAGAATACAATTAGGATTATTTTTTTATCATTTTTATTTTGCAAGGTTGGAAACTTTGATTTCTGGGTGCTGTAATATTAATTCACTTTTAACTATAAAACTCTCTTGGTAGCTAATATTATGCTCCTCATCTTTTAGTTAAGATCTTATGGAAATTTCATTCTCTTAAAACTTTTTTTTTCTTCTCTTTGATTTACTTTTCATTTTTTTATCACTTTCATACTAAACTCGGATGAGAAGCCATAATCTAAAATCTAAGATGATATATATGTGTCTGGGAAAAAAAAATTAGACCAAGTTGGACCAAGTGTGGATTGTCTGTTAAACCTTCTTCAATGTGAGAAGAAAAGGAGACTTGATTGGTGTTGGACATTCCGTCATTTCCTCATGACCTACTTCTCTTAAGTTATCCATACAGTTTGTAACATTTTTTCATAATATGTAAAACAATTCCACAATGTTCAAAAGTAGGCTTATTTGTACCCATTTTAAAGCATTTTTTAATAGAATGATCATTTACCTTGTAGTGTGTATGAAGCTTCCTTTCTCGGTAAGATCCTGTACCCCTATAATTTTTATTTAGATCCTTAATACTAAAAGTCAATGTCTGTTAGCCATAGTTTGGTGATATTTTCCTTCGCTTCTCTTTTGGGTGAATAATTGAATATACCTCATGTAGAAGGAATCACTAATACTGATGCTTTGATGTCCTTAAAATAGTTTCGGACTTGATGAGTTTGATGATTTGTGAATTAATAGATTAGGCTTTTGTAAGTAAAGAAATAAAACTTGCACAAAAATTAAATGAAGAAAATTAAATAGGAAGATCAAAATATAATATAAAATAAAATATATTTAGGAGTACACAGGGCAAACAGTAAAGATTTTTTATAAGGGAGATATGAATAAATGTGCAGTCCATGATCGAAGGAATGATTATGAACTCTATCTCATGGATCATTTTATTGTTTTGTGATTTTGATTATAAATATTACTGTAACTATGACTTATGGAAGCGTAACTATGAGTAGGTCTATATCAATAGGAGAAATTATCATTTTCTTCCGTGATTGTGACTGAATGATATTATATGAAAAGTAACGAATTTATGTGCATGTGTATTAGTTGTTTTTTTTGTGAATGATGAAAATTTATTGCAATATAAATATGTATATAGGAAAAAGTACTTTATATGTGATTAGGTGTCATTAATGCGGTTATACGACTATATTAAGGAGAATGAGAATTGCTCAAAATTGTATATGTAAAGTTGAGTTGTGAAATTGTGGATGTTTCATGAAAGAATTAGGGTACATGTGAAGTGAGAGCAGTAGGTTAGAGATTGACATTTGATAGTATGAGTATTGGATGTCAGATTTACATGTAGAGTTGTTGAGTTGGAGTAAAAGTAAAAGAGTCGAATTAGTATATTATCTCCGGTCTTTGGATTGGAGTTTTAAATTATTACTACTTAGTACTGAGTATATGTGGCTCACTCTTCTTTATTATTTTCATAACAGTGAAAGCAAGACGAAGCCAAAAGACCATCAGGATTATAAAAAATTATAAAAATGGAACATAAGATGAAAAGACACTTGTTTACATAAATATGATTTTTCAGACTTTGAAGTGTTACTTGACTCTCTAGATTTCAAAATAGATTAAGAAGAAAGAGAAGAAAATTGTTGCAAAGATCCTAACCTTTATTGTTATTTTTGCTTCTGGTTTAAACAAACCATCCTCTTTCTTGTCTATGTTAGAGCAACTGGATAAGATAAGGAAAAGTTTGTGGAACTTGAAAAATGTTCAAAAGTAGCTTGATCCCAATATGAAATATGAAAGGGAGCTTAAATATGATTTTTTCAAAGCGATTGTTTTCTTTCTTTTCTGCTTCTTAAGTTATTGATGACAAGTACTATAATTATGTGTCAAAGTTTATGTGATATTCAGTCCCATATTATAAATATATTGTTGAGCTTCATATGAAGGAAATTAAGCTACACATTGATAATAATTGAAGCTTTAAGTTTTAAGAGTTTGCGGTTTGAGTTCAAAGAGCTATTTTTTAGATGTTATTGGACTTGGGATATTATAATCGCCATTAGAACATGTGTTGGCTTCATGACTGCAATGCAATATTGCATACTGTATATCTTTGGATAGTAATTGGTAATTGTGATATTCGCTTTCATGAAGATATTAAGAACTTAGATGGTGTATTGTGGAGATTGTGTTTGTGATAATTAGGTTTAGAAGCTACTGGACTACTAATTCTTAGGTCTGGAGTACTAAATTTTTTGTTTGTATATGAAATAATTTTTAATTTTTGTTTATCCATTAAATATAAACGATTATATATTTATAAAATGTGAAGAAGCAAATGTTCATAGTTAAGAGTTCGCATTTTCCATTTGAATTGAAAATTTTGATAGAACTAGGTTGTTTGGCGTGGAATATATCTAACTAAACTAAATATTATTTGTTTTGATCTGTCACACATCAAGAAACTAAAGAATCAATTAATTTCAGTTTGATGCTGACCTAAACTAAAAATAAAAAAAATAAAAAAAAATGTAAAATAGTTTTGATTTTAGCGTTATCTTTTATTAATTTATTAACTAGTAAATTAAAAAAAAAATCGGTCCAATTGGAATGGACCAAAAAATACTTGTCCATTCTTGATTACAAGATCCCATCTTAGTTGATTATTGGCTCAATCTCGTTCGATCTATCTATCAAAATGATGGATAGTTTAGTTATAGCATTATGATAGAAGATAGGGGATAAAATCCACCCAAATCTGTTTAAGCTACTTTTGCACCTTTTGAGAGACAATAAATTATTAACGTTTAGTGGCTATTAAAAACAAAATGAAAAAATGGTGACATGCTCGTTGGTGAAGGTCTTGATTCTCATTTGTATTTGTTTTTCCAAAAAAAAAAATAGAATGTTATCATGCATATGAATAAATGATGATAACATTGCCTTCGATATTAGTTTGTGAATTAGAAGGTTGATTAAAGAATAGCATATGAGTCAATAGAATAGCAGAAATTTATTGAAGACTTTGCTCTAAAAAAAAAAATTAGGTAGAATAGCTACATAGAAGCAGTAAAGTAGCTTCGATGAAAATTTTGAACAGAGCGAATATTTGATTATCATAAATATTTTTATATTTAGATTAAGTATTCGGTACATACTCAATAGAAAGATATAATTAAATTCAATTTAATTTAAATCAATTTATAGAATACATAATAAAATAATGTTATCCACTTTATTAATATTTAAAGTATCTCTATAGTATTTAAATAACAAGTATATAAAGGAAAGTTCATACATTCTCCTCTAACTCCGACATATCTCCATATTTTTTAATTGTATAAACTTATAATTTTTTATTTTTAATATTCTTTCTTTGATACTTTTATTATTATCAGGTGATTAATATTTTATATAAGAAGGCATTAAAAATTTTAAAAAATTGTGTTTTTCTTATGAGTTACCTAATTTAGAAAAATAATAGTTAATTTTTGATATCTTTGAAGGTTTATTTAAAAAAATATATTTACTTTGTGTTCAGCCTTCAGAATTTCTAATAAAAAAAAGCTTTTGGGAATATGTAGATTTTTTTATATATAAAAACACTGTAATGTGAAGTTTATGAATTGCAATCATGTCTTAGTACAAGAATTAGGAAATCAAGAAGTTAATGAACAACTAACAGATTAGTAAGTAACATTCTTGCCTCTTTAGCGGCTGTTTGAGCAACTTGATTATAACTCTTAGTAATTTTTTTAAAAAATTAAAAAAAAAACTTAATTTTATTTCAAAAGAAATTAGCTACTCCTTAGAATTTATCAAACTGTAGTTAAAAGTCTGATATTAATTTTACAATCTTGAGAAGATATTTAAAATATAATAATAGTTCTAATCTCAAGAAGATTATTTATTATTAAAATAGAAATAACACCAATATTTCTCAGTCAACCACTTGTTCATGTTGATTTTAATAATCACCAAATTAATAAATGTTATCACCATAATTAATTATCTCAAGTCCATAAAACATAGCAATCTTATGAATTTCCTAATCAATAGATATGAATAGTAAATACAAATTTATTATAGTATGATTCTCTTCTCATGATACTCAATGTAAATCTTGTAATCTAACTTCTTCGGATCTCCTATTAATGTTGGATGCTTTCCTTTATTGGCTATATATACATACACATTTCTTCATTTCAATTACCATCATTCTTCTATCAACTCTTCCAATTTCCTTCTACTCCAACAACTTTTCGCTCCACTTTCATTAAATCTGATTCGCAATCCTCTCGTATAGCAAACGGTCATCCCATGAGTGAACAAATCACTGCCATGAGGCAATCCTTTTTTGACGAGGTTTTTGTTGTCTTTTTTTTTTTTGAATCTCTTCAATTTATGTAAATTCCATTATAAAATCTCCAAATTATGTCGATCCTCTTTTTTTTCTCAAAAAATTAATATTGATAATTTACTATCTCCGATTTAATTCTTATCGATATCGTGGAGAAAAAGATTTCTAGCTTTCAAAAGGCAATTATCAACGTTGAGTTGCTACTACACCATGCATACATAAATGGCTTTTCCTTTATCCATTTATAGGTTGTGTATAATCATTATGTATGTATAAAATATCAAAAATATATGAGTGGACCTGATAGCACATAATTTTTATGAATCCATGTATAATATAAACACACAGATATTATGCAGCATATCACAAAGAGAGAACAATGTCCAAGAAGTAGCACGAGGGACTTGTTGTATTAGCCTTGTCTTGTGGTATCAGAAAAACATAATCAAAATGTAACTCCCTTAGTTTCTTAAGCTTTTAATTTAACAATGGTTTCATGTACACATGGTTGTATGTTTATATGAATTTTTAATTTGCATTCTATTTCATAAACATCTTTATTATTATTATTTTAAAGAAGAGGTT
Source organism: Carica papaya (assembly GCF_000150535.2). Next base: position 20,830 of record NW_019014420.1, on the reverse strand, counting down.
CTACATTTATGTACAAATTAAGTTTTCTTGTGTTGACCCTTTGGTATAACACTCAATCCTTACTGTATACACATTTCAATACCGTCTCACTCAAGTATTTTTTTTTAATCAAGGATTTGTTTAGAGCATCCTGTATTGCCTGACTAAAAAAATACCTGACTAAGA
>NW_019014420.1:9530-20428 GCF_000150535.2 Carica papaya | reverse complement strand
TCATGCGTACAGGAAACTATTGTTAAATGAAAAACTTAAGAAACTGAGTGAGTTAAATTTTGATGATGTTTTTATGAGAGCACAAGTCAAGGTTAATACAACAAGTTCTTCGTGCTACTTCCTGGACTCTGTTCTTTCTTTGTGATATGTTGCATAAGATCTATACATTTATATTATACATGGATTCATATAAATTGTGTTGTCAGGTCCACTCATATGTACATATGTAATGTGACGACCTGATGCTAAACGGGGCACCAAAGCTAAATAAAGCAGACATAAAGATAACATAAACATGGTAGCGAAACTATATTTTCCAATACAAAATACAAAAACTGTATACTGAAGCATTAGGTTATCTACACTTATGAACAAATCAAGTGATAACCTATATAAGTTTATTCCCATAACTAATCCTCTTAGAAAGAATCTAAGCAGAGCTTCTCAACAACCTCATCAGAATCTACATCTGTGAGGGGTTAAATTTGGGTGAATTTCAATACTCAGTAAGATAGATAATATTAAAGACATATAAACATGCTTTGAAAATATTTCCTTAATGCATAGTTAAAAAAAATAGTGATGGGAGCAATATCAATAAACAATAATGCCTATACCATACAATTTGTATAATAACAATTTACCTGTTATTGGCGCTAAATATCGTATTTAATGTGTTTATATAATTCGTTCAATTGTCAATAACACTTAAGATCGTACTCGATGGGTTTACATAAGACACACACATAGAGGACTAGATTTGTCTTTGAAGTTTTATTACTAGTTATCGAATATAATTTATGTCTCACTAATTACAAATCTACACGCATAACCGCTTATACTATTTCCATGGAGGACACAGGTCACCAACTAGTTAAGGGTGGAAGCGCAATCAATCAATCAATAACAATGAGAATGTAAAACAATACATACAAATCACTCAATATTCTCCGGTTGTCATCCTATAATTTTCACTCTAATCGCCATCATTCATGTTCTTGAGTCCCAGGACAATGTATAGCAATCAATTTAGAGTCCTCAAACTACTGAATTCAGTTCCAAACTGGAATCTCAGTGTCACGCCCAAAGTCTAGTGGCTCCCTTATTAACCTCAATATCCCTCCCAGGAAATCTGGTTAAAAACAATATTTAAATTTTAGACTTTTAGTATTTTATTTCTTTGATTTTATATTATTTTATTCTATTGAATTACTCAAATATAGAATTATTATTGATTATTCACTTAAATTTTATTTATTGTTAATGGTAACATTTTGATTACTTTGATTTTAATTTTATTTTCTTTTTAATTAATTTGATTGTTCTAATTTTTTTATTGGCTTTTGGTTTATTTTCTCAAGGTTTAATTTTGTGTTTAAATTTTATTTACTATTAATTTCTTTCATTACAATAATCTTAGCCAATTCTCATTTCATTGACAGTTTATAATTTTCTAAATTAACCTTCACAATTCCAAATTTATTAATTTTATTGGTTCTCCCAAAAGGCCATCTGATCCAAAAGTCAAGCCCAAGAGGAAAATCCCCCTGTTGGGCTCGTGGCCCAGTGGGCTTCCGTGAAGGCCCCTTGGAATGATTTCATGCCTGTTGGGCCATCACGGCCCCCTTGCAATGGCACTCTGCACTGGTCCCATTTTGGCATTCGCAGATGCCCGAACATCTCCAACACTCTCCAGCTCGGCAAACTGTAGAGTTGCAACCTACCAGAGGGAATTCCAGGCTATTTCGGGTGCCCGAAAACTCCTCTTCTGCAAACAAACACGACAAAGCTGTGTGGTTATGAAACAGAGGCACTTTGGTGCCTAACCTGCTTGACAGAGGCAATAGAGCCCCTGTTTTCATCCCTTTGCTTCCCATTTTCTGTTTGTAAACAACATTCATCATTGATTGAGCAAAACCATCAACAAATCCAAATAAAAATATGGACAAAACAATTCATGTAAACATTAAACACAATAATATACACACTCACCCTTTCCATTTTAACACTCCACATCATTACGCATTTTAAAGAAAATTACCCATGAAATGCAATATATAAATGTCATATTTATATAATCTAGAGTATTACCCATCTTACCTCAAAGAAGTAACAGAAATTAGCTGAAAAATACAAGGACAGGGTCGGTTTCAAAGCTTGAAGAACAATTCTGCAATTACTGAGAAATGGGATAAACTTCTGGTTTTTAAGAGTATTCAGCTTGTTTAATCGATTCCTAACAGATGGCTAACATTCTAACAATTTACTAACTATCTACGATTAAGAAAATGAGTGAAATCTGGAAGTAAAAAGAAGCAGAAACCCGAACTTACCTGCAACAGTTCAACGAAGTTACTGCAATTTTGGGTTTAAAAATTTTGGAAGGACGTGTGAGTATTCTGGAAAAAAAGAGGAAGTAAACTCTGAGAGAAGACGACTCACCTACCTTAGAACAGAAGGAAGATTCCTTCCTCTTTGCACCAGAACTTCCTCTCGACACCTAACTACACACACTCTGTTTTTTTTTTTTTCTGCACTCTCTTTCCTGCTCGGATTCTCTTTGTTTGTCTAAATTTTCTTCTTGGAAGAAAGTGAAGAAGAGAGAGTCGAAAATGGGAACCTTTAAACTACATTCCCAGGACAAATCATGGCCACCTGAGTGCTTGCAAGCAATCTTGGCAATAGATGCCCAAAGGTGGTCGACTGCAAGTGGAGAGGAGAGTTGGGGCTACGACAACTGGCTGGGCCTGATCTCCCCCTAAACCAGGTGGCCGAAAGATCTTTTTAAGGCTAGGTGAGTGGTTGGTGTTTGCTTTATATTTATATATATATATATATATATATATATATATATACATACACATATATATATTTACATGTAGAATTTAATTAAATTAGTTTAGTTTTTAGTTTATTATTTTTATTTTTATTATTTTTTTCTTAAATTAAATTAAAAACAAATAAGGAAATTAAAATATAAATTTCTTACAAAATATAAGAATTAAAAATATCTCATTTATTAAAATTTTTACACCGGTGGTTACATGTAATACCTAAACTGTAAGTCATTCACTAAACATATTGAATCAATTCATTCATGAATATGTTCTATCATTTCTCCTCCTAGTGAAAGCAACTACAACTTACAGTCTATTTTCCCTTTTCTAGTATCCTTACGTCAGTGTACCTCCCCAGATATTCTCATTTACAACAATCACATATTACTTACTCTTCAAAACAAAAATATTGCCTTAAGTATCATAATTTTAAATATAAATACTTTAATAAACATCATAATTCACTATTCCAATATTATAATTTAAGTAGTAAACAATTCAGTAAACATTAATTCAATATTTCAGTATTCATAAGATTTACACATAATTTTATATTCATTCATATCGGTTTACATTCTATTTAAAATAGTTTCATTGCGCTACAACGAGGGCCCATCACTATATTAAAATAATTTATAAACTCTATTTATTCGGACTCTTGGCCGCATTAAACTTAATTAATTTACACTGCTTAATATTTATCGTAATTCGTAATTTTAATTTATTTTTATTTATTTTATTTTTATTTTATTTTATTTTATTTAAATTAAATAGGAAAACTAAGAAAAAAATCGAAAAACAATGAATCGGGAAGAAAATCCCGCGGGAAAAATCCTGCGAGGAGTCTGGTTGCCTGTGTAGGTGTTGGGCACTGTGCGCACGCATGGGACATTCGCACAGCACGCACGTCCCATCCACGTGCAAGGCGCAGGGTCAGGACATAAGAACATCCTGTCGCATGCAAGTGGGCCGTCTGCGTGCCACCTCGCGCACAAACAAGCACCGCACACTATGTGCACGCCTGTCCGTGCAGCAAGCCTGCAGGGATAGGCCCTATGCCTATAAGCTAGCCTGCAGTGTGTTAGTCGGAGCATTGCCACCTCAGTCAGTGCGTCGCCATTGCCTTGGGCAGCGCGCTGCCGCTGCCAGTGGAAAAGGCCATCCTTCCTCGTTTTTCATGTCGAGTATCTTTTTCTCCTATCTTCACCAAATTTTACCACTTTGCGCGAATCCAACAGTTTTAAAACTCTATAAATTGCCCTCTCTCTTTCATTCCTCTCCACACTTCCATTCTTCAAAGGTTTAGAGAGAGAAAGAGAGAGAGAGTAGTCTAATGAGATAAGAAAAGAAAGAAAGGAGAATGGTGAAGGAGAAAATATCAAAGTTTCGATAAGAAATCTAGTATTTCTTTCGATATCTTAAGGAGTATTTTTAGATAAACTGATTTAATATGATTGTTATTTTGTCTGTTTTGTATGTCTCTGTATTTAGATGAGTCGAATTATTTTTGTTTTCAAGCATGTTGTGTGAATTGCAGGCACTTGATGAATTTGTATGTAATAAATATAATATATAATCGGTAAAAGTAAAAAGTATACAAGAAAAGAAAAAGAAAAAAATTGATGAAGTATGTATGATCCGAAGTATCTATGTATTGACATGCATATTGCATCAAATAACTCGTTAGAATTTTTACCTCTAAAGAGTATCTGTTCCCCTTACCCTTTGGGGTATCTATTTCTGCCTCCCTTATCTGGTCTGAAAAGACGTAAAAGGACTGCTCCCAGTAGATAACGGTGTTCCCTCTTACGAGAGTGGTGTCGCACTATCTGTAGGGGTTACTCGTGGCTAAGTAATATCGTGACTGTAGATATCTGTTAGGGCCACTATGACTTGTACAGTCGTGGTCATAGATCGTACCATGATTTGGCTAGCTAAAAATGAGCCTGAGCAAATTGTTGTATCTGTATCTGATATGGTCATTTCACTTTGGTAGTTAAAAATTTGTGCCTGCCCTCAAATATGGAAGTTATAACGACTTCACAAAGTATGACACAAAAATCTTAGCATTTCATAATTTATTTTATTTTCTCTATTATCTGGCATGATGTATGTTGATTTTCTGTATTAACATATCGTTTTCTTAACAAATAAATGGTTTTTCATAATGTGATATAGGTAAACGAGGAAGTAAAATGGTAAGATAAAATAATTAACTTTTAAAAATCTTACGAAGTTAATTTAATATTATTTTCCTTATTGAGCATATAAAATTCACTCTTTCCATTCTCCCTCCCCCCTCCCAAGATGAGGAAGAAAATGAAAAATCACAGTTTGACCTACCCTTGGAAATTTATGAGGATCTTGTAGATCCACAAGTCTAAGTGCATGTTGTTTTTGCACTCTGATGAGTCCAATAGCATAGTGAAAAAAATGGCTCTTATATTTTGTTTTATATTTTGTAGCCACTTCAGGTCTTATTATATGTATGTATCGGAACTCATATATATTTGTAAAAGATTTGTAATGATTTTATTCCACTACATAAATTTTATCATGCACTTGTTATTTTAAATATATATTTGACACTCATTTGCCTTAATTAGCACTTGGGATATCACAGATGGTATCAGAGCTGAATTTCGCGGATCAAATCCCTCGCACTGAGGCCTTAGGTAGATGAACCTTTCCAAATTATTTTACATTGCTTAATATTTATCGTAATTCATAATTTTAGTTGATTTTTATTTATTAAAATTTTATTTTATTTTATTTAAATATGAAAATTGAGAAAAAACTCGAAAAACAACGAATCAGGAAGAAAATTCCAAGAGGAGTCTGGTTGCCCATGCAAGTGCTGGGCACTCTGTGCATGTGCATGCTCGCACAGTGGCTATAGGACGTGTGCATAATTCACACGTCCCCTCCACACGCACATATGCACAAGACGTGCACACAGCGCGCACGTCCCATCCACATGCACGGCGCAGGGTCAGGACCTGCACGTGTCTTGTCGCATGTAAGCAGTCGTCCACGTGTTACCTTGTGCGTAAATAGGCCTTGTGCACCTCGGGCCTGCGCGAAGACTAGCACCTACGCGCGCGATAGGAGACCTATGCACCTGAAAGCTATCCTGCAGCGCGCCGACCAGAGTGCTGCCACCTCAGACAGTGCGTCATCGCTACTTTGGGTGGTGTGCCACTACCTTGGGCAGCGCACTGTTGCCTTGGGTTGTGTGTCACCGTTGCAGGTGAAAGAGGCCGTCTTCCCTCATTTTTCATGCCGAGTATCTTTTTCTCCTCTCTGTTCACCAGATTTCGTCATTTAACATGAATCCGACGGGTCCAAGTTTCTATAAATTGCCCTCCCCCTTCCCACCTTGTCCACACTTCCATTCTTTCATTTTTCAAAGGTTTAGAGATAGAGAGAGAGAAAGATAGTAGTCTAGTAAGAGAAAAAGAGAAAGAAAGGAGAACAGTGATGGAAAAAATATCAAGATTTTGGTAAGGACTCTAATATCTCTTTCGACGTCTTAAGGAGTATTTTTAGATAAACTAATTTAATATGACTATTAATTTTCCTGTTTTGTATGCCTCGGCATTCAGATGAGTCGAATTATTCTTATTTTCACGCATGTTATGTGAATTGTAGACACTTGATGAATTTGCATGTAATAAATATAATATGTAATTGGTAACAGTAAAAGTAAAAAAAAAAAAAAAAGACAGAGAAAAGTGGAATGAAGTCTATATGGTCTGAGGGGTATCTGTTCCCCTTATCCTTCGGGGTATCTATTTCCTCCTCCCCTATTTGGTTTGAAAAGACGTAAGAGGATTGCTCCCAGTAGATGACGGCGTACCCTTTGACGAGAGTGGTATCGCATTATCTATAGGGGTCACCCGTGGCTAAGTAATGTTGTGATTATAAATATCTGTTAAGGCCACTACGGCTGGTACGGTTATGATCATAGATCGTACCATAATTTGGTCAGTCAGAAATGGGACTGAGCAAATTGTCGTATTTGTATCTGATCTGATCATTCCACTTGGCTTGTTAGAAATCTATATCTGCCTTCAGATATGGAAGTTGTAACGACTTCGTGAAGCATGACATAAACATCTGAGCATTTTATGATTTATTTTATTTTCTCTATTATCTGGCATGATGTATGTTTGATTATCTAGGTTAACGTATTATTTTCTTAACAAATAAATGATTTTTCATAATGTGAGATAGGTAAACGAAAAAGTTAAAAGGTAAGATAAAATAATTAACTTTTAAAATCTTACGATGATAATTCAAGACTGTTTTCCTTACTAAACATATAAAACTCACTCTTTCTATGCCCCTTCCCCAGATGAGGAAGAAAGTGAGGAACTCCAGGCTGACCTACATTTGGAAGTCTATGAGGATCTCGTGGATCCACAAGTCTAAGTGCATGACTGTTTCCGCACTCTGATGAGTCCAGTAGCATAGTGAAAGAAGTGACCCTTATATTTTATTTTGTATTTTGTAACCACTTATGGCCTCACTATATATATATATATATATTGGAACTCATATATATTTGTAAGGAATTTGTAATGATTTTATTCTGCTGCATAAATTTTATCATGCACTCGTTATTTTGAATTTGTATCTGACACCCATTTGCCTTAATTAACACTTGGGATGTCACATGCGAAGTCTTGGGTGTCTTGGTCTGAAAATGATAATTAATGAACAGGGTGAGCTGCACTACCCTAATAAGGATACAAAAATCAATCAGCATAATAGCTTACCAAAGCATTGTAGAAAACAATAAAACACCGATGAAATATAAACTTTAAACTTTATTTTATATTAAAAAAACTTCTCATATCTTTCTCATTCACAATAGAACCCAATCATACCATGTCCATGTTTGAATACCTACATTTTTAAACAAAAACCACCATAATTTAATTCAAAGAAAAATAAATATAGAATGCAAATTAGTTCAACAGATTTCCTATTCAATTGTGATTTATAGTTTTATTTACTTTCTTGAATTTCATCGCATGATGCCATTTTGACTAGTATCATTGAGGTTCCACTAAGATCCCCTCTACATATAGATACTCAACAACAATCGGTCGTCCTCATTCCCCAACTTATATGAGCCCATAATAATTGACATTTTGCATACCCCAATCTGTATGAGAGTCACAATAATCGACTGTCCCCATACTCCAACTAATATGGGCACTCCACTTACCAACTATCCTCATATCCCAACCCATACGAGTCCAATTAACCGTTTCTCATCCATGGTTGGCTGAGACTGTATCCACAGTAAGGTTCACCATATAAATAGTACATACCTAACCTCCCTTGCTGATCCCTATTAAATGAATTTTTCCCATTTTTTTAAGTACTCTTTCGACTTTACCCTTGACTCTTTATTCCTTTACTTCATACCCTATGTATGACCAATTTCTTCTTGTAGTTTCAGCTTAAACGTTCATTCCAATATTAAAGATTTAATAACTCTTAACTTCTTAATAAAATCAAATTATTTTGATACCACTAGTTCTACTTACCGACTTATTTTCTAGTTTCCTTATTTACCACAAATTAATTTATATAAACATTCAGATATTCGATTGCCATATACATATAATCACACATACCCCATCTAACACACACTCACTTGTTGTCATAACCTATAACGTGTACATCCAGACCTCAAAGCACACATAGCCCGTATCATCCATATAGATCTTTCTCACTTCTGTTTATACAGACCCGAACACATGCACACTAACACAAAAACGCACAATCAATCAAAGTATACATTAGATACTACTTGGAGACTGGTAAATTCATCAACACACACATCACTCATATAGGCATTCACCATTAAATTTAGTGTTGTACATAACTTGGATTGATAATCATGACTGAAAACACACAAAAAACAAACAAAATATACATAAGGGAAAATCACATAAACGAATTCAATTCCTCCATCAATACCAGAGCATTATTTTTTTTATTGTTCAAACAAGCCATAGATTAGATACTTTGGACTTTAAACTTCAATAAGCAATTACAAGGAATGGTTGGGGTGTCCTTACATCGAGCAAAAATTAAAAATGTTGTCTCCTCGCGGCCACCAATAATGACTGAAGCTTAGGTCTTGATTTTTATGTTATACTAGATAAATCATAAAAATACACATCACAACGACTAATTGAGGGGGAAAGAATAGTGAAAAAGGAAGAAAAAATACTCACCAAAGGGTCAAGTTTGGGTCTCTAGTGCAGCGGTGCCCACTTTTGCTCCACCACCGGGCCTCCCTCATCTGGTGTCTCTCCTTCCCTTCTCCCAGTCTTCCTCTATCAGCTAGGGTTTTTTGTCGTCCACTCGGGTATGCGTGAATCTTGACCATCTACTTGAGTATACATGGCGAAGGGAGAGTTGTCTTATCGCCCCTCATTAAGTTCAATTGGCCTTTTCTCTGTAGGGAGAATCTAGACCATTCGATTGCCCTTCCCTTATAAATCTTTTGACATCCAAATATTGATCAAGGCATGTGGGTGTCAGATACAGAAACAGATTACGAATGCATGATAAAAATTACATCAGTGAAATAAATTAATACAAATCCCTTATAAAATATGAGTTCTAAATGTACATATAACTGAGGTCAGAAATGGCTACAAAAAACAAATGTCAAAAGATAAAAATGGTCACTTCTATCATTATGTTATTTGACTCATTAGAGTGCGAAAACAATCATGCACTCGAGGTTTGCGGATCCACAGGATCCTCATAAACTTCAATTGACAGGTCAGTTAATGGTCTCTCACTATCTTCTGCATCTGGGAGGGGGCATGGAAAAAGTGAGTTTTATATACTCAGTAAGAAAAACAGTATTTAGATAACATTGTAAGATTTAAAAGGTGAATAATTATATCATAAACACTTACCATTAGGTCATATCAGAGTTTTATCCTAACTTATAAAAATAATTTATTTGTTGAGGAAATATCATGTCATAGTCACATCAATAAAAAACAAACAGCATACTTGAAAAATAAAAAAATTTAAATAAATCATAAAATGCTAAGATTTTTGTACTATGCTTCGCAAAGTCATTCTAACTTCCATCTTTGAAGATAGATACAAATTTTTAACTACCCATTTAGAATGAGCAGATCAGATACAGATAATGATAATTTATTCATACACATTTTTTATTTGTCAAACTATGTTATGATCTACGACCACGGTTGTACCAACTATAGTGGTCCTATCAGATAGTCTATAGTTATGACAGTACTTAGTCATAGTTGATCCCTAACAGATATTTGCATCACCGCTGTCGTCAGACAACATCGTCATCCACAGGGAGTGGTTCTCTCACGTCTTTCCAGACCAGATGGGGGAGGAAAAAACAGATACCTCTTACAGATAAAAAGCCTAATCAGGAACTTGATGCAATATACATGTCAATGCAAATACATACATACTTCGGACCAGTTAGGCTTCATTCCACTTTTTTTTTCAGATAACTTTACCAGTTTTGTATTATTTTATTTACATGAAAATCATCAAGTGCGTACAAATCACAAAACATGCTTAAAATAAAAAACAATTTACTTTATTAAAAACTACTAAATATAGAATACACAAATCACACAAAATCACATATTCATTTTAATTTTCTAGAAATCCTCTTTAAGACATTTAAAGAAATATCAGATTCCTTACGAAAATCTCAAAGTTTTTCTAACATCGTTGTTTTCCTCCTTCCCCCCTTCTCTCTCTAGATAACTCCCTCTTTCTCTTTCTCTAAACTCTTGAAATATGGAATAATGGAAGTGACAAAAAAAATGGGAGAAAAGGCCCCTATTTATTGAAAATGGGGATCGTCATATTTGTGCCAAGTGGCAAAATTCGGTAAAGAGAGAGAGTGTTGAAAATAGGACAAATTCTTGATTTGACATGACACAAAAATAAAGGAAATCTTCCTCCACTAGTGGCGGCACACTGTTTAACGTGGGCGTGCATATGCCTGAAACGACAGTGTGCTCA
>NW_019014419.1:56688-82477 GCF_000150535.2 Carica papaya | reverse complement strand
CTGTAATTCGTATTAGTAATTTTGTAAATGAATTAATCATAATAAGACTATAATCTAATATCTCATTTTAAATTAATTAATATTAGGTAAATGAAAAAAATTATATTTAAGATTATTTCTAGTTAATGTTATGCTTATATGACAATCTAGATGATAAAAAATCCTTATTTATTGAGGCCTAAAGTCAATTGGTTGATTAAACTTTATTTAAGACTAAATTTGTGAAGCCCCGACACTCGATATGTAACGATCTCGAAAATTTAAAAGAAAATATATATAATAATTTGAATGTAGAAGCGAAATAAATGTTAAAGTTAACATTTCTTACATGATAACTCAAAAGTACTAATAAACATTATGAAATAAATTTTCTGAAAAAAATACGAAAAATGAAAAAAATAAAGAAAACTAGAAAGTATTTAGGGTCTATTCGTAGCATTCTTGTGGATCGAGTTAGGGGACCAGGTCATCCTGATATGAAATAGTTAAATAAGGGGTGAACTACACTACATCAGTAAAGACATTACAATATATCGCCTTCACAGAAGTAAAGGTTGGTAGAAAACAAAAAACAACCAATATAGCATAAATTTTAAACAAATTCATTTATCAATAATAAAACTATTTACCGTCCACTTATCGCAGTGAGATTTATAAAAACAACCCATGGAAATAATAACATTATAAATATCATGATTTCATATATAATTTGCAACATAGCACGTATTATACTTTTATATTTAAATCATCAAACAACAATTGTCATTTTTCTTATCAGCCTACTAGTATCCATAGGGATCCACAAGGGTGTCCCCGCTACACATGAACCATTTTCATTAACAATCTTAATTCTAGGGCCGTCCCCATACTCCGTTTGGTATGAGTCCCAAGATATTAAACCTCAATACTCTATCCGATATGAGGGTGAAGCGGTTCGTCCCCATACCCCATCCGGTATGGGCGCTAAATGACCAAGTCTCCATACCTTGTCCGATATGAGACAACGTTCACGGTAGGGTTCCCTATGAACCCGGTCCATCCACCATCTCCCAAGATATCTAGTGAGGCTGTCATCTTATCTATTTATCAGATCACGTTCCTTTCCTGTTTATCCTTAATCTCCTTTACCAAATTAAACACAATCACATAAACAATGAACATGTACCCGGTAATACAATCATATCTTAAATCCTAAAATCATACAGTGGTAAAATAATACAGTAATACATGCATTTAAAACTCTAAGACCAGATACCATCATGTCTTTAAACTGTAAAACAAATCAACAGAAAATAATGTCCGATTTCGGGCTCCATTAGCAATCTGTAATTAATTATGCATATTTATCTAAATTATATAAAAGACATTATTATTATTTATTCAAATTTTATATCTATGATAAGAAATAGGGTGAGGGGTCCTTACTTGATTCGACACCGAAAACTAGATGGTTACTGCGCCTATGAGCTGTCCCTGTGTTCCTTTAATTTTTCTTCGGGAACTGAAACGCGCTTACGGTACCTAAAAGTGTTCCAAATAAACCCAAAAATCAGACCCAGGACCTACTCGACACATTTCAGAATTTCGGCACGGCAGCTCTGCCATGCTCCGGCGACGGTGTCGTTGCTTGCGGAGGATATCCATATTGGGTTGACTATTTTCGGCCGTTTTCGACTGAATTCAGCCGAACTTGCACCGGTTCCTGCGAGAAAACACACTTAGGGCCCTTGGTGGGCCGAAAAAACATAGAAAATCAAAATTCACCAGTGGTAGGGCTCTCCGGTGCAGCAGCTCCTCCGGCTCACATTGCGGTTGGGTGTTTTGCTTCGGTCAACCTGTAGAGAAGGAAACGATAGTCATAACGATGGAAAAATCATATCGAATGGGAATCGGGAAGGGCCTCATCGGAGGCGTTTTCTGAAATACCTCGCGGTGGCACCGCCGAGCTTCGATGGCATTTTTCGGCCAATCGGCCAGTTCTTTCACTCCGATTTAGTAATGGGCGCGTTTAAAATTAAATTTCGTGCAAGAGGAGAAATCTTTACCTTGTTTGGCAGTCGAAAATTGCTCTGGTACGACGGCGGTGGCGGCTGTCGACTCCCCAGCGGCTGGGCTGTCTTCTCCAGCGAGGGGCTCTGGCGGCTAGGGTTAGGATTTGGGTGCAGATGTGGTTATTTATACCCATCTGCTTTTGATCTGGGCCGTCTATCGCTTTTAATTTGGACTGTCCGATCGCGATTAAATAAGGAGTGAATCTGGGCCGTTCATCGCGATTCAATATGTGCCGTCCGTGTGCGATTCAATCTGGACCATCCATGCGCGATGCAATCTGGGTCGTCCATGCATGCGGGAATGGATCTCAGCCGTTCAATTGCGCTCACGCGGATCACCCACGTGGCTTTCCCCCACATGGCCTCCCGCGTCAGCGTCTCTGCCACCTGCGCGTCCTAGTTGGTCGAAGGTTGCTGACCGTGACATGACGTAAACTTTTCTAAATTGCGTTTTGACCATCGGTTTTTGATTTTTCTTTCGAAAACAGCCTCAGAACCCAAATTTTCACCCTTTTTCTCCAAAATTATTTTCAATTAAATCCCTAATCAATTTTTTTACCCTTTTTTTATTATTCTCATTAAATTAAATTAAAATTAAATAAAATAATTTAAACTCATATAAATAATAATTACATTTGTATATATATATATATATAAAATAATAATGATAATAATAAAAAAGAAAAAAGAAAGGTTGGGTGTTACAACTCTCCCCCTCTTAAAAGAAATTTGGTCTCTCAAATTTGCCTCTTACTCTTGATTGAACAGCTGGGGGTACTGGGCTCTAAAGTCTGATTCTACCTCCCATGTGGCCTCCCTTGGTGTATAGTTCTGCCATATGACCTTCATAAAAGATATTTCTCGGTTGGAGTAATCTATTCTTTTGATCCGCAATGCCGACTGGTACTTCCTCATAGGATAAATTCTTCCAGAGTGGAAGAGGTTCGAGGGTTAAGACATGAGAGAGGTTTGGGTTGTACTTGCGTAGTATAGACACATGAAATACATTGTACACTTTAAAAAGTTCTGGAGGTAGTACTAGTCTGTAGGTGGCAGTACTAATCCTGTCTAAGACTTCAAATGGTCCAATAAATCGGGGGTTCAGTTTTTTCCTCTTGCCGAACCTACTGATTCCCTTAAAAGAAGTGATCTTAAAGAACACCCGGTCGCCTTCCCCAAACGTTAAATCTCTCATCCGTGTGTCTGCATAACTCTTTTGCCTGCTCTGAGCCGTCTGAATGTTCTTCTTGATCTTAATTATTTTAGATGTAGTCTCCTCTACTAGCTCCGAGCTGAACAATTTTCTATTGCCTACTTCTTCCCAACAAATCGGCAATTTGCATGGGCGCCCATATAATGCCTCATATGGAGCCATGCTAATACTCACTTAGTAGCTGTTGTTGTAGGCGAACTCTATCAGGGGTAGATGGTCGTCCCAATGGCTCCCGAAGTCAATGACACAAGCTCGGAGCATATTCTCAAGTGTACGGATTGTCCTTTCTGACTGTCAATCAGTCTAAGGGTGGAAGACAGTATTGAGGGACAGCTTCATTCCCATGGCTTGCTGAAAGCTACTCCAAAACTGAGAAGTGAACCTAGGGTCCCTGTCGGACACCACTGTCACTGGGACTCCATGCAATTTGACTATTTTCTAGATATACATTCTTGCCAACTTGTCCAAGGGATCAGTCATCCTGATGGCCAAGAAGTGGGAAGACTTAGTAAGCTGGTCAACAATTACCCAGACGGCATCATGTCCTGAGCGTGCCTTAGGTAGCCTTACCACGAAGTCCATGGTGATATGTTCCCACTTCTACTCTAGAATCGGTAATAGCTGAAGTAACCCGCCTGGGCGCTAATGCTCTGCCTTGACCTGCTGACATACCAAGCATTTAGACACAAAGTCAGCTACGTCTCTCTTCATCCCGTTCCACCAAAATTGGGGTCGCATGCTTTGGTATATTTTAGTGCTTCTGGGATGCATAATAAACTTTAAGATATGGGCCTCTGTCATGATGTCTCTCTTTAACTCACTGTCACCTGAAACACACACATTGTCTTAGAATCGGAGTAACCTATCGGCGGAGACTCAGAATTCTAAGCTAACTCCCTATTCTGCATCATTCTTGAGGGCTATTAGCGCGAGATCAGCTAACTGAGTTTCCTTTATTCTCTAGATTAACTCAGGTTGGACGGTCAGATGACCCAAACATGTGACTCTCCTCAAGTTCTGAAGTCGAACCTGTTGTGTGGCCCCAATTTGCCTGCATTTTGAAACCATCAAATGGGTTAAGATACCTGCACTTTTTCTACTGAATGCATCGGCTACCATATTGCCTTTACCCGGATGGTACAAGATGTCACAATCATAATCCTTAAAAAGTTCTATCCACCTTATCTGACGCATGTTGAGATCCTTTTGAGTGAGTATGTGTTTCAAATTTTTGTGATCAGTATAGATATAAAAGGTCTCTCCATATAAATAATGGCGCCAAGTCTTCAAGGCGTGTATGATTGTAGCAAGTTTTAAGTCATGGGTGGGATAATTTTTCTCATGACTCTTTAACTGTCTGGACCCATAGGCTATGACCTTCCCATGTTGCATTAGAACACAACCCAAACCTAGATAGGAGGCATCACTATAAACTGCATATTTTTCCGATCCACTCGATAAGGCCAGCACAGGTGCAGTAGTCAACCGCTTCTTTAGTTTTAAAAAACTTCTTTCACAATCCTCATTCCACTCAAACTTGGCATTCTTCTTTGTGAGCCGGATTAAGGGAGCAGCTAGACTAGAAAATTCTTCAACGAACCTACGGTAATAGCCCGCCATTTTTAGAAAGCTACGGATTTCTTTAACTGACGTTAATTTCTCCTAGCCGAGCACCACTTCAACCTTTTCAAGATTCACTGATACTCCATCCTTTGATATGATGTGTTCTAGGAAGGTGATCTGCTCAGTCAAAATCCACACTTACTCAACTTTGCATACAGCTTCTTTCTTCTGAAAATCTGCAAAACCTGAGCTAGATGGTGAACATGTTCCTCTCTGCTTTTTGAATTGACCAGGATGTCATCGATGAACACGATAACAAATTGAACTAAGAATTATCTGAAAACCCTATTCATCAGATCCATGAAGATGGCTGGGGCATTGGTTAGCCCAAATGACATGATCAGGAACTCATAGTGTCCGTACCTAATTCGAAAAGCCGTATTGGGGATGTCTTCTGTCCTTATTTTCACCTGATGGTAACTTGATCGCAGGTCTATTTTGGAGAAGACCTGCACACCCTGCAATTGATCGAAGAGGTCATCAATCTTGGGGAGGGGATACTTATTCTTGATTGTGACCCTGTTCAATCCTTTGTAATCAATACATAGTCTCAACATTCCATCTCTTTTTTTTGGCAAAAGTGACTCGGGCACCCCATGGGGACACATTATGTCTGATAAAACCACTGTCTTGCAATTCAGTGATATGTTTTCTCAGCTCCTCCATCTCAACGCAGCTCATGTGGTAAGGAACAACCAAAATAGGCTGGGTACCTAGTTATAAATCTATGGTAAACTCAAATTCTCTGTCCACTGGCAGTCTGGGTAGTTCATTCGAAAATATATCTGGAAAGTCTCGGACTACCGGAATCTCTTGAATACAATTCTCTTTTTTGGGTTTGCCTAGTTTGAGAAAACAGTAAGGTTAAGGTACTCGACGAATAAGAAAACTTGCCATCAAGGAATAAGTACTAAATGATTTAATTAATTTGTAAATGGCTCCTCATTAGAAGAATTGAATACAACCTTTTTACTAAAATAATCTACGGTGGCGTGATACGCCGTTAGCCATTTCATCTCTAAAATTACATCAAAATCCCCCGTGTCTAATTCTATTATGTCTACACTCAGTTTTTTATTTGCTATCTCTATAGCACAAGCCCTGTAAATAACTTCTCCCAATAGTGTTACACTCCTAGCAGTAGATACAAATAACATTGAATCAAATTTATCAGGTAATACATTCAATTTTGATGCTAAAACAAGTGAAACAAATGAATACGATGCACCAGTGTCAATCAAAACATGAGCAAGATGGTTACAGATAGTATACATACCCTGTACCACGTCCGAGTCTGCTTCGGTATCCTACTGGGCGAGGTTATAAGCCCTATCATGAATAGGAGGTCGGCCCTGATTCTAGTTCCTCGGGCACTCTCTCGCGTAATGTTGGGCGGAGGCCCCACTGGAATCTCCTAGTCTCCCTGCCCTTATCCAACAGCGTCTCAGGGGAGTATCGGTCCAACTCCAGGAACTTACAAGCTGACATAATCATGTTCCCCTAGACCAATTGGATGAACTCCATCTCCTTCAAATGTCGGAGATGCTCTAGGAGGTACTCTGCATGAAAGGCTGCTAGAAACTGCTTCCAAGTAACTGGAACAGGCAAGGTGGTCTTTTTGAGTTCCCACCAGCGGTCTGCTTCTCCCACTAGTATGTAGGTAACAAGGGTGACCTTCTGCTCGGAAGTCACCCATAAGGTCTTGAAGGTCTTCTCTATTTCTGCCAACCAGTACTCAGCATCTTCAAAAGAGGATCCCCCTGCAAAAGTTGATGGTTTTAGTCTCTTGTACCTCTCTATGTAGCCCAAATCAATCATGGGAGGAACTAGGTCCCGTGGGAAAGGGACTGGGCCAGGCTGATGGTAGACTGGGGGGCCCTATGGTGGTAGTTGTTGATACGGCAGGGGCACCGGATTGTACTGTGGTGGTGGTATCGGGTGGTACTGTGGAGGAGTAGGGTCGTATTGGGGTGGCTCAGGATCCTCTCACTGCAGTGCTGGCTCAACCTGTGGCAGCTCTGCTGGACCGCAATGAGTCTTTCTAACATCTCAAATATCCTGTCCACGTCTTCCCTGAGTGAACCCTCCCAGGCTGCTCGGTTTAATGGGGGTCTTCCTCTTCTCATTTCTCTGTACCTACATTTCATAAAGAAAGGTTGAGTGATAATTCATTATTTGGTGTTTCTCTAAGTATTATTGTGTAAGGGACGGGTCCGAGGAACGCGAATCTGATACCAACTGTAACGACCTCAAAATTTAAAAAGAAATTCATATAATAATTTAAGTGCAGAAGCGAAATAAAGGTTAAAGTTAATATCCATAACACAATAACTCAAAAGTACTAACAAACATCAGGGAACAAATTTTCTGAAAGAAATACGAAAAATGAAAAAAATAAAGGAAACTATAAAGTATCTAGGGTATACTCGTAGCCTTCTTGTGGATCGGGGTCAGGGACCGGGTCCTCTTGATCTGAAATGGTTAAATAAAGGGTAAGCTACATTAGCCCAGTAAGGACATTACAATATATCACCGTCACAGAAGCAAAGTTTGATAGAAAACCAAAAACAACTAATGGAGCACAAATTTTAAACAAATTCCTTTATCAATAATAAAACCATTTACTGTTCACTTACCGTAGTGAGATTTATAAAAATAACCCATAGAAACAATAACATTATAAATATCATGATTTCATATATAATCTGCAACATAGCACAAATTATACTTTTATATTTAAATCATCAAACAACAATTGCCCTTTTTCTTATCAGCCTACCAGTATCCATGGGAATTTACAGGGGGTGTCCTCGCTATTCGTGAACCCTTTTCATTAACAATCTTAATTCCAGGACTGTCCCCATACCCAGTCCGGTATGAGTGCTAAGACATTAAACCTCAATACCCCGTCCAGTATAAGAGTGAAACGGGCTGTCCCCATACCCCGTTCGGTATGGACGCCAAATGACCAAGTCTCCATACTCCCTCCGGTATGAGACAACGTTCACGGTAGAGTTCCCTATAAATCCAGTCCGTCCACTATCTCCCAGGATATCTAGTGAGGCTGTCATCTTATCCATTTATTAGATCACATCCCTTTCTTGTTTATCCTTAATCTCCGTTACCAAAATAAACATAATCACATAAACAATGAACATGTACTCGGTAATACAATCATATTTTAAATTCCAAAATCAAACAGTGGTCAAGTAAAACAGTAATACATGCATTTAAAACTCTAAGACCAGATACCATCATGCCTTTAAACTGTAAAATAAATCAACAGAAATCAACAGAGAACAATGTCCGATTTCGAGCTCCATTAGTAATATGTAATTAATTATGTATATTTATCTAACATGTACAAAAGACTGTATTATTATTTATTCAAACTTCATATCTATGATAAGAAATAGGGTGAGAGGTCCTTACTTGATTCGACGCTGAAAACTAGATGATTACTCTGCCTACGGGCGGTCCCTAGGTTCCCTGATCTGCATAAATGTCCAACTTTTCCTGTACCCATAACATAAATTATTTAAAATACTTCGAAATACTAAAAATTAATTTAATTGAATTACAGGTTCCAATGACCACCCAATGAAATACCCGAAATTATCAGGATCCGTACCTAAAAATTTTTTCGAATTTTCGCTCGGTGAATCAGATTCCCTTTTTATGAGAAAGATTTTTTAACTTCCCGAACGACGAATCAAAATCTAAAAAGTGGATTCTAGCCTCCATTCCCGCATAAGACCCTTTGGCTTCCACAGTGGGTGAGTTTTCTCTATTCCCGAGGAAACCTCCTCGGTTCCCACGTGGGTGGATGGCCCGCCAAGCTCGCGTGGCCAGCTTGACACCGTCCCGCTCCACCTCTACTCAAACCGCCACTAAAACACGAAAACAAAATTATTTTACCTTTGGTGCGAGTGATTCGACCTCGGTTTAGCTCCCAGTGGTCTCCTCTCGGTCACCCCATGATGCTTTAGTTTGTTTGAGATTTGGATGGTGATTTCTCAAACCTACAAACTGATTAGTAAACAAAAGAAAGAATATAATGAAATAGGAAGAGAAGAATGAAAAAAAGGATGAAACTTAGTTTTACTCGCATTGGTCTCCGCCTTTGCACGACATCTCGACCGTTTTCCTTCCCTTCTTTTTCCCTTCAGCTTCAAACTCCACCACTCACTTCCTTTGCCACTCTCTCTTTTCTCTTCTTCCTCTTGCGGCGGCCGTTCTTGGCTCTATCTACCTTCCTCGTTTGTCCACGCCTTTTTCTTCCCTTTCTATCTTTTTTTTCTCCTTTCCATTCTTTCTTTTCGGCCTCTCTCTTCCTTTCCTCTCTCTTTTCTCTCTCTTGGCTTCCCCACGCGATAATCCTTTTCTTTATTCTCTCCCTGATCGCTCCTCTCTCTTCTCCCTCTCTCTTTTTCAGCTACTCTTCAAAATGAAGAGAAAACACTAATCTTTTTCCCTTTTATACCTGTTCCCCCTAGCCGTTGGATCTCACGAACTTGATCTGGACTATTTGTTTTCTTTTAAATCTCCTCCATCCAATCTCCTCCAGTGATCTGATCTGGGCCGTCTATTTTTTAAATTTTCTTTGCCCCATTTCACTTCCTCTTATTTATGTTTTTACCCCCATTTTTTCACATGTTTTCATTTAAATCCTAATTTTAATTTTATTTATTTATTTATTTTTATTTATATTTATTCTCTTTTTTTTCTTTAGGTGGATATTACAATTCTCTCCTCTGTATAAAAATTTGGTCCTCCAAATTTGATATGTCTCTAAAGCAGGTGAGGAAATTGAGTTCGTATTGAATCTTCAATCTCCCAAGTAGTTTCTGCTAGCGAATGATATCGCCAGAGTACCTTGACCATCAGAATAGTCTTGTTCCTCAACACCCACTACTGTTTGTCCAATATATCTACGGACATTTCCTAATACGACATATCTTCCTCAATAGGAATCTCCTCATACTGAATTATATGTGATGGATCAGGATGGTATTTACGTAATATGGATGCATAAAATACATCATGAACGTTAGCCAACTCTGGTGGCAATGCTAATTGGTAAGTAATAGATCCAATTCTATCCAGTATTTCGAATGATCCAATGAATCAATGACTCAATTTACCTTTCTTTTCAAATCTCATAAGGCCCTTCATTGGTGACATTTTCAGGAACACATGATCCCCTGTTTCAAATTCAAAACTCCTTATATGATTATCTGCATAACTCTTCTATCTGCTTTGGGCAGTTTGAAGGTTTTTCTTAATTAGAAAAATCTTGGATGTAGTTTTTTTAATTAATTCGAGTCTAATTAATTTTTTATCTCTAATCTCTTCCCAATACACAGGAGATCCGCAAGGTCTACCATAAAATACTTCATTTAGAGCTACATTAATACTGGACTGATAGTTATTGTTATAGGCAAATTCAATCAATAATAAATGGTCGTTCCAATTTTCTCCCATCTCTAGTGCACAAGCCCTAAGGATATCTTTTAATGTCTGGATGGTTCTTTCCGTTTGTCCATCCGTTTGTGGGTGAAATGTTATGCTGAATGATAAATTGATGCCTATGGCTTATTGAAGACTTGTTTAAAACCTAGAGGTGAAACGAACATCTCGATCTGAACCTACTGATATCGGAATTCCATGAAGTCTAATAACTTCCATAATATATAATCTGACAATTTTATCTAGAGAATCTGTAGCTTTTATTGGTAGAAAATGAGCTGACTTCGTTAATCAGTCTACTATCACCCAAATAGTATCATGGTTCAGTTTGGTTCTAGGTAAACCCATCACAAAGTCTGTAGTGATATATTACCACTTCCACTCTGGAATTGGTATAGATCGGAGTAATCCCCCTAGCTTTTGGTGTTCGACTTTAATCCTCTGACATGTGAGACATTTACTAACAAATTCAGAGATATCTTTCTTCATCCCATTCCACCAATACCGAGGTTGTAAATTTCGATACATTTTGGAGATGCCTGGGCATATGGTAAATCTAGAATTATGTGCTTCTTCTAATATGAGTCTCTTTAAGTTAGGGTCATCAAGAATGCACAATCTTCATATGAATCGAAGCAACCCATCATCGTGAACTCTGAAGTCAAAATGTAAACCCTGTTCAGTTTTTTTCTTCAAAGTCCCTATAGTAGTGTCAGTTTCTTGAGCATATTTAATTTTCAGAATTAATACTGGCTCGATTCTCAAGCTGGCTATATACATTTTTCATTTGTGAATACCCCATTGTAATTCTCGTAAGCTCTCTAGAGTCCTGCATTCAGAAGTTACTAGTTTTGTAATCATACTAGAGGTACTGCGACTTAGTGTATCATCCCATCTGCGTGAAGAGATAGGATATATTTGCAATCGTAGTCCTTAAAAAGATCTATCCATCTATGTTAATGCATGTTCAGTTCCATCTGCGTGAAGAGATATTTAAGACTCTTGTGATCAGTATAGATCTCAAACATCTCTCCATGTAGATAATGACGCCAGATCTTAAGGGCATGTACAATTGCAGCCAATTCTAAATCATGGGTCGAGTAATTTCGTTCATGATTCTTTAATTGTCTTGACCTGTAGGCAATGACTCTGTGATTTTGCATTAATACACATTTTAAACCTTGGCCTGACGCATCAGTATATACAGCATAGCCCCCTAATCCACTAGGTAGTGTTAGTATTGGAGCCGTCATAAGTCAGTCTTTGAGTTCTCTGAAGCTATTTTCACAGTTTGAGGTTCATTCAAACTTAGCATCCTTCTTAGTAAGCCGGGTAAGAGGGGTCGCAATCTTAGAAAATTATTTCACAAATCGGTGGTAGTCTCCAGCCATGGCAAAAAATTTTCAAACACTGTTTACTGTAGTGGGACATTCCAATCCCATGATAGGCTCAACTTTTGCTCGATCCATAGATATTCTGTCTTTAAAAACCATATGACCCAAGAAAGTGATCTATTCGAGACATAATGCATACTTACTCTCTTTTGCATACAACTTTTCTTTTCTAAGAGTTTCCAAAACTTGCCTTAAGTGTTCAACATGTTCTTCTCGACTCTTGGAGTAAATCAATATATTATCAATGAACATAATAACAAATTGATCTAACCAAGGCTCAAACATCCAATTCATTATGTCCATAAATACCTCCAGGGCATTTGTCAATCCAAAAGTTAAGACTAAGAATTTGTAATGGTCATACTTGGTTCTAAAGGCGGTCTTTGAAATATCTTCAGATTTAATCTTCACTTGATGGTAATTGGATCTTAAATCAGTCTTAAAAAAGATTTAGGCTCCTTGTAATTGGTCAAAGAGATCATCAATTTTGAGGAAAGGATATTTATTCTTGATGATACCTTGATTAAGTTCTCTATAATCAATATACATTCGCTTGGTTCCATCCTTCTTATTGGCAAATGTTACAGGAGCACCCCAAGGAAAAACACTAGGGGGAATGAACCCTTTCTCTCGGAGTTTTGTTAATTGCTTTTTAATTCTTCCATTTCAGTTCTTATCAGTCTGTAAGGAGCAATAGAGATTGGTTGATCCCTGGTTGTCAATAGAAAACTCTATTTCATGGTCCTGAGATAATCTTGGAAGTTCGTCAGGGAATACATCTAGATACTCACGAACCACCAACACATTATAAAAATTAATCTTTTTATCTTTATCACCTACCACGTCAACCTTTACATGTTAGATTCAATAAGTTTTATAACTTAAATAACCATACTATATGGTAAATAACACTTTTCAATTACGAAATAAAAGTTTATTCATTAGGGATATTAAATACAACTTTTTTGTTACGACAATCTAAAGTCGCGTAATGAGCTGCTAGCCAGTCCATTGTTATAATTACATCAAAATCTCTCACATATAAAAGTACCAAATTTATTTTTAATTCCCTACCAGCTATCTCTATTATATAATTTTTATAAATAATATTAGAAAGTAATATCTCCATGGTTGGTGTGGATATCATCAAGATATGCCCCGAATAAACAAGTGTGACACTTAATCGTAGTGCAAAAGTGTGACACACGAATGAGTGTGTGGAACTAGGATCTACTAATACCTTAGCTAGGTTCTTTGAGACAAGATATATACCTTGAACCACGTCTGGGTTTACTTCAGCATCTGATGCCGTATGGGTATACACTCGTCCCCATCTTTGAGCTTTTGATTGTTCTTTCATAAGTGGGTAGTTACGGATCAAATGTTGTTGGCTATCACACTTGAAACATGATCGAGTGACCTGATGACACGACTGATTACCATGATTCTTTTCACAAGTACGCTTAGTCGGTGCCTTACCAAGAGTTGATGGTGGTCTAGGAGATATCTCTATTACTATTCTGGGCCTCTTATCTTGTGAACTAAACCCTGAAATCTACATTCTTGGAGGTACCGAGGGTCTTTAATTGTCTGCTCCGGAGGATGAACCCCTCAGTCTATTTTTTACTTTTTCTGTTTTCGCAAAAATCTCATCATAACTCTTCAATTCTAGAACTGTAAGAGCATTTTGGATCTCTGGTGTAGCCCCCACTAAAATTTTCTCGCCCTCTGCCCTTCATCAGTTAGAATGGCTAGAGCAAAATGAGTCAACGCAGTGAATCTTTAAGCATATTCGACCACTGACAGGTTCACCTGAGTGAGTTGCATGAACTTTAACTCTTTATGGTGTCAGAGTTGTGCTGGAAAATACTCAGCATTGAACGCCCCCAGAAATCTCTCTCAAGTGATGAGAATAGGTAAAGTAGTCTGTCTGAAGTCCCACCAACGGTTAGCTTCACCCACAAGTAAATACATACTCAGAATTCCTTTTTAATTTCATTCAACCATCCTTCAACTTTAATAAAATTCTTGGTACAAACAAATGTAGGAGGATGGAGCCTCAGGAACTTTCTATGATAGTCTAGATCTATAACGACTAGTTCTGGATTGTATGGAGCAAGTATTGGAGGAGGGCCAAGTATCCCTTCTCAAGGCTGGTTAACAAGCTCCTCTACTATGTGGTACAACTGGTCAATATGCTCCTGTAAGGACATGTAATCGGGAGGTTGCTCCGGTGGAGTCCGTCCATGTCTCATCTTACAACTCTTCATTCAGAAAAGAATAAATTAGGATATTTCAAAATAATGTTTCCTACTTCTCAACACCCCAATAGGAGCAAAAAATATAATATTTAAATTCTAAAACCTCATGCACAAGGAATGATTCTAGAAATGTGGGCTTTCATACCACCTGTCACGCCCCGACACTCGATATGAGACACAATTTCTGTTCATGCCATTTTCATGCAGTAGGCCCATAAAATATATATATGCATAGATCAAAAAATATAATACAACCTAGCATCTCATGTGATATGTACAGTAACTATATATACAAAATATGAGGTCAGAATTTAGAGTTTAACAGAACAAAATAAAACTTTTTGAATACGCACAAAATATATAAAAATAAGAATCTTTTTACAGGTTATACTCGTCTGACAGTCGTTCTAGCTCTTCATTCTCTTATGAAAAATATCATAGTAAAATTTAATAAGCTTCACCAACTCAATAAATATTTCCGTTATCTCAATCCAAATAAGATTTTATGCAAAATACACAGTATGAGACAAATACAATAATGATGTTTCAATGCAAAATTCATTTATTATTTTCACAATTTCATGTGTTCCTGATCGGATTTCTGAATTCTCTCAAATATCATATACAATCCTAAAATGTATATTCACATACTCTCAAAAGAACATAGATACACTCGAATATCAATCATAGCCTTAAAATATAACTACATAACCACATACACACGAAAGGTTGCATATACACTCGAAAGGTTATTTCTAAGATTTTTATTGCGCGATGCCGTTTATGTCGTCATCAAGAAGAGATGAAATGGATCCTGTATCGCGTGAATATCATACACACACAAATCTTACAATGGCTACAACAAGTACGTTTGTTAGGTGACCCACATTCACAGATACTTATCCATGTCTGGATTAGGTTTCAGACTCTATCTATGTGCAGGTTCACCATGCCCGCTGAACTTCAGCCACACACATATACTCCCTCCTCAATTCAGACTAAATGAAAAGGTATTCAGGGTCCCTACCCCATTCACTCATACTCTCTTATTCCAAAATTCTTAATTTATTTAAATGATCATTTCACAACCTTAATTATTTCTTTCCCTTTCTATTTTTACCTTTTTTTTTATTTCTTTTCTCTTTTTTAATTTTTCACTTAATTGAGACTTTTCTTTATTTCAATTTTGTATTTCATCAGTCCAAATAACTCTTAGTCCATTGGGTATGTTTTCTGGTTTCATCTCCTCATAGGGTTCCAATTGTTTAGGTTTACTGATCATAATTTGGGTTATATTTTTCCATCAAAAATTGGGTCAATGTTCGTTCAAATTTCAAAATTCATAATTTTTATGAAATAAATGCACTTTTCAAAATTCAAACCCGATTGAGAGTTAGAAATACTTACACTCCTACGCGTCTTCTCAGATCAGCCTAAATATCCAAATTTTTATGTACCCATGATATAAATTAATTAAAATACTTCAAAATACTAAAAATTAATTTAATTGAATTACGGTTTCCAATGACCACCCAATGGAATACCTGAAATTATTGAGATCTGTACTTAAAAAACCTTTTGGCTTCCCGTTCGACGAATCAAATTTCTATTTTTGGAGGAAGACTTTTCAGTTTCTTGAATGGCGAATCAGAATCCCAAAAGGTGATTCCGACCTCCATTCTTGCGGAAAACACTTCGGCTTCCACAGTGGGTGGGTTTTCCCCAGTCCCAAAGAAACCTCCTCGGTTCCCGCATGGGTGGGTGGCCGAACTGAGCCCGCACTGCCAGCACGACACCATCTCGCTCCACCGCTGCTCAAATCACAACTAAAACACAAAAATAAAATGATTTTACCATCGATGTGATTGATTCACCTCGCTTTGGCTCCCGGTGGTCTCCTCTCGATCACCCCACGACGCTTTAGTTTATTTGAGATTCGGATGGTGATTTCTCAAACCTACAAATCGATTAGTAAGAAAAATAAAAGAATATAACGAAATAGGAAGAGAAAATGAAAAAAAAGACGAAACTTACCTTTGCTACCGTCGGTCTCCACCTTTGCATGATATCTCGGCCGTTTTCCTTCCCTTCTTCTTCCCTTCGGCTTTAAACTCCACCACTCTTTGTGGTGGCTGTTCTCGGCTCTCTCTACCTTCCCCGCTCAGCCACGCCTTTTTCTTCCCTTTCTCTTTTTTTTTCCTCCTTTCCCTTCTTCCTTTCCTCTATCTTTTCTCTCTCTCGGTTTCCCAGCGCGATAACCCTCTTCTTCTTTCTCTCCTCGATCGCTCTTCTATCTTCTCCCTCTCTCTTTTTTGGCTACTCTTCAAAATGAAGAGAAAACTCTAATCTCTTTCCCTGTTATACGTTTTCCTCCCAGCTGGTATACCTCACAAGCTTGATCTGGGCCGTTCGTTTTCTTTTAAATCTCCTCCATCCAATCTCCTTCAACGGTCCAATCTGGGCCATCCATTTTTCTGATTTCCTTTGCCCCCTTCCACTTCCCCTTATTTATGTTTTTGCCCCACTTTTTCCCACACGTTTTCATTTAAATCCTAATTCTAATTTTATCTATTTATATTTCGTCTCTTTTTTTTTCTTTAGGTGGATATTATAATATTAATTAACTTTAAATTAAATTGTGTCAAAAGATTAGTTGGACCTAGACACGATCTATATTTTAATTCCTAAATTATCAAATTATTAGTTAACTCTTTAAAAAGTTAGAATATATGACTAGCAACACTGTATGCAAAAGATAATTTAATTTGTTCAGTGATAATATTCTTAAATTCTTAAAATATAACATATATTTTTTAATAGTACCATATGTATAAGATAATTTTAAAAATATGTGTTAGAAACTTTTGATGCGGAAGCCATTTTTTATTGAATGCAACACATTTAAAAAAAAAAAGAAAAAACAAACAGAATGTTAAAGCTACATATCATTCGAAGATGATGCAGCCATATCATGATTGAGAGATCACTTGATAAAATTCTTAATTTTGTCTAATTTTTTCTCTATATCTAAGTATTATGCACAAAAATAGTTGATGAAAAACTCTTAGAAAGGGTAATTTATGCTAATTTTATAGACAAGAGGAGATGTCAAAGCATGTTCAAGATAATTGAATATGTTGATAACTGTTTTTATTATTATATTTTAATTTTTATAAAATATTATAATTATATAATTTATTTTAAAGTTATCTACTCTATTAACGTATCTTTTTTTTTAATAAAAGTTATATATTATTTTAAATATTCTTTAAATTGATTTCAACTGTTATAAGCGGATGAGAAAAATAAAATATTAGAGTAATAAGTCATTCACTTAATTGCTGAAATTAATAATATATTCACATATATAAATATATATATATTTGACAATACCCTTAAGATGCTTCGTCCTGTGACCATCTTTTGCGCCACCCAACTAAAATTTTATTTTTTTTATTTTTATTATTATTATTTTTATTAATAAATATAAATTTTTAATTATTTAATTTATTTTATTATATTTTGTTTTATTTAATTTAATAAAAAATTGGGTAAATTGATAAAAGATTAAATTGAAAATAATTTTGGGAAAAGGGGTGAAATTTTGAGTTTTGGAGATATTTTTGAAAGAAAAATCGAAAATCATGGATTAAAATGTAATTTTAAAAAATTACGCCACATTAGATGCCCGGTCAGCGGCCCCGACCAACCAAGACGCGCCAAGTGGTAGAGGCGCTGATGCAGAAGGCCACACGGGGGGAGCCACATGGGCGATCCGCGTGCGCGCGATTGAACAGTTGAGGTCCGTTCCCGCACGCACGGACGACCTAGATTGAATCGCGATGAACGGTCCAGATTCATTCCCTATTTAATCGCGATCGGATGATACAAATCAAAAGCGATGGACGATCCAGATCAAAAGCGAATAGGTATAAATAACCCCATGCATACCTAAATCCTAACCCTAGCCACCAGAACCCCTTGCCGGAGAAGACAACCCAGCCGCTGGGGAGCCGACCGTCGCCATTCGCCGTTGCACCGAAGCCCTTTCCGACCGCCAAAAAAGATAATTTTTTTTTCCTTTTGCATGAAATCTAATTTTAAATCCACTCATGGTCAAATCGGAGTGAAAGAACCGGCCAATTGCCCAGAAAATACTGCTGAAGCCCATCGGCGCCGCCGCGGGGAATTTCACAAACTGCCTCCGATGAGGCCCTTCCCGATTCCTGTTTTGTGTAATTATTTCACCGTTGTGATCACCGTTTTCTTCTCTACAGGTTGACCAAAGCGAAACACCCAACCGCAATGTGAGCTAGAGGAGTCGCCGCACCGGAGAGCCCCACCGTCGGTGAATTTCAGTTTTTCAATTTTTTGGGCCCACCGAGGCCTTTTAGCATGTGTGATCGTAGGAATCGATGTAAAATTGACCGAATTCGACCGAAAATAACAGACTTGAGGTGGATCGCCGCCGTGGGCGACGACACTGTCATTGGAGCACGGCGGAGCTGCCGTGCCAGATTTTCAAAATTGGCCGAGTAGGCCCTGGCACTGATTTTTGGGTCTATTTGTAACATTTGTAGGTACCATAAGCGCATTTCAGTTCCCAAAAAAAAATTTAGGTAACTCAGGGACCGCCCGTAGGCACAGTAAACCATTTAGCTTTTCGGCGTCAAATCAAGTAAGGACCCCTCATCCTATTTCCTATCATAGATTTGAAGTTTGAATAAATAATAATACAGTCTTTTATAAAAATTAAATAGATGTGCATAATTAATTACAGATTGCTAATTGAGTCTGAATTGGATATTATTCTCTGTTGATTTTTGTTGGTTTAGTTTATAGTTTAAAAGCATGATGGTATCTGGTTTATCTATTTTATGGTTTAAATGTATGTATTACTGTTTTATTTGACCACTGTTTAATTTTGGGATTTAAGATATGATTGCATTACTGAATGCATGTTCATTTATTTATGTGATTATGTTTGATTTGGTAACGGAGACTAAGGAAAAATAGAAAAAGGGTGTGATCAAATAGACAAATAAGATGACAGCCTCACTAGATATTTTAGGAGATGGTGGACGGACCGAGTTCATAGGGAACCCTACTATAAATGTTATCTCATACCGGATGAGGTATGAAGACTTGGTAATTTGGCACTCATATCGGACGGAGTATTGAGATTTAATATCTTGGTGCTCATACCGGATAGGGTATAGGGACGACCCTGTAATTGAGATTGTTAAGGGAAAGGGTTCACGTGTAGCAGGAACACCCATATGGATCTCCACGGAAACTAGTAGGGTGTTAAAACGAGAAACGATATAATTTAGTTTATTGTTAATAAATATGAATTTATGACATGTTCTATGTTGCTGATTGTGCATGAAACTATGATCTATATGATATTATTGTCTCTATATGTTGTTTTCATAAATTCCACAATAGTAAGTGAATGGTAAATGATTTTACAATTGATAAACGAATTTGCTAAATTTAGTGCTTCATTAGTTGTTTTGATTTTCTACCAACCTTTACTTCTGTGCTGGTGATGTAGTGTGATATCCTTACTGGACTAGTGTAGTTCATCCCTTATTTAACCATTTCATATCAAGAGAATTTGGTTCCAGAACCTGATCCACAGGAAGATTGCGAGTAGATGCTAGATACTATCTATTTTTATTACTTTTTGTATTTCTTGTGTTCCTTTTAGAGAATTCATTCTGTAATATTTATTTAATACTTTTAAGTTATTGTGTAATAGATGTAAATCTTAATTTTTTTATTTCGGTTCCGTACTTAAATTATTATATATTTCTTTTTGAATTTCTGGAGTCGTTACATCTTTTAGTGAAAATGAGTATTTACTTAGGAATGAATTTCATGCAATTTTAAAATTTATTTCAAACATAATAGGTATAACTGAAATAAATTTGGGGTGAAAATAATTAAATCACATACTGTAAAATAGCAATGAGGGGCACTAATTTAGAACTATTAGAACATAAATAATAAGTGAGAGCATTTTCATGAGCATAAATCTTGACTCATGCTTATTAGTGTTCATTAATTTTTTTAAATGGGATATAATCATATAAATAAATATCTACTTAAGCTAATATTAAAATTATTAAACTAATTTATTTTTTATTAATTTAAAAGTTTAAGATAACAAGTTGAAAGATGGCTAGTAAACTAGTAATATCGTATCCAAAATGGAGCAAGCAATATTGGTGGATGCTAGAGATATATACCACCATTAAGAAGCCAATGCACTTACTTACATATCATACATTACTTAATTTTGTATAACCCTTTAATTTAATTTATGTTTCACCTTTTAATTTAATTTGTTGTAATAATCATCTTTTAGAGTGCTCGATCATGCACTTATCTTATCAATTACAACATGCTAACAACACTCTAAATTCATGTTTTGTATTAATTAATTGGTGATTAATTAATTAATAATATGTGTACGGCTAACTTTGATTTCCTTCGTGAAGCACTTATCTCTAACTCGGTTATAATGGAGAAACAAAGAATATCATGTACGACATATACATATATATATATATACACACACACACACACAGAGTTCATTTTATTAATATGTGTTATGACCATGATTACTTAGCTTTTTATTAATTAATCTTATAATCTAATTAAGTGATCACAAAGGACAAAACGAGTACTGTTAGTTTCATGGAAATTTAATTAATTAGGAGATTTCTAGAGACATTCATACGTCTCCATGTTGCACAAAAATAATCATTAATGGAAGACAAATTTATCTACACAGAAATGGAATATTAATTATCATTATATATGAGTTTATATATATATATATATATAAATTTATATATTTTATTTATTAAACAACATATATATATTAATTGATATATAATATAACATGATATATAATATATATAAAAAATATATAATTTTTTATATAAAAAAAATATTATTATTCAATCAAAAAATAATTGGTTTTCACACAAAGTTTATATGAGAGACCAACTACTATTTGTTTTTTTCTTCTGTCACTGTAAATTTCTAAATTTACCAAATAAAATGCTTATATATGTTTATGTATATATATAAATATACTTTATGGTGCATTTAATTATTGAAAAAGCTTATAACAATCTTCTTTTAGTACGTGGCATGGGAATGAGATATAGTGTGTCTTCCACACGAAAGTGGATTCCATCATCTTAATTTAATTTGACTTGACATGATGATACCGTGGCTTCCACATGAAAGTTGGATTCCACTTTTATATTTTCCTTTTGCTTCTTATTTATTTATTTATTTATTATTATTATTATTATTAGTAGTCATCGATTATTCATCCATTATTTATACGCGTGTAATTAATGTTATGTATAATATATATATATATGTGTGTGTGTGGAAAACATTAAGAAGAAAATAGAAAATTAATGCATGTATAGGAAGTTTCCAATACTTTAGTTGAGTGCTAAAAAATGATAAATTAATGCATGGGGAATAATTACCCTTAAATGGGCCAATTGCTAAGTAGAAATAAATAAATGAACTTATCATATTCTCAAAAAATATTTTAATGTAGAATGAATCTCTTTATTGGGTCTTTACAGTGTGTGTGTGTATATATGTATATATATATATATATATATATATATATATATTCACTACCAAAAGTTTAAAACCTAAACAGACAATCGAGTTGTGGATGAATAAAGTAGATGGTATACATGCCATATAAACTTAATCATAATTGAAATTATATGTAGTGTACGTCTTGTACCTTATAATAATAACAAACCTCACACCTACCTTTCCTTCTTTCTTTCTAAAATCTCGTAAGCAAACACTAACTAGAAAATAAATAAAATTAGATAATCATTCAAGTATTGAACTACTTTATCAATTGAATTATATATGTATACATGCACGCGCATACACACACATACATATTTAAAAAGAGACAAATTTATCATTAGTATTAGAACTATTAAGTTATGAAATATAGATTTAATTGTCATATCAATTGATAATATCTATACTTTTTTTTAATTGATAACTGATAATGCTTTGTTAACTGTGTATTATGAGAATAAAACTAATTTGATTATTAATAAAATAAATCAAGGTTTTACCATTTATTCTTTCTAAATATCAAGATTTATTAACGATATATGCAAAAAAAGTAAGAAAACATGTTATCTTCCTTTGGTGAGGCACACAGTAGAGTCAACCGCGAGGGAGAGAAACTTTATTAGGATTTTGCATCCACCAGCTGAATGAGGATTTCTGAAAAAAACGAAGTATTTATATCTTGATTAAATTGTGTTCAGGCATAATATGGTTACATTTATTCATTGCCTCTAAGAGTTTAATAAAACAATGTGTTTTTTCCTTTTAAACTGGTTGTGGATTTAGGTTAACTCATTATGGGCTTGGACATATGGGCACTCCTAGATCCAAAACATCTTCCCTCGAGATGGTGAGTAAATGTTCTCTGTCCCCCTCTTGATCATATGCTCATTGAGCAACCAACTAGACAAAGTCTTTATGAAAATATTCACCAACTGTTGTTTACTACTTATATGGTTTGTCATTATACTCACCTTTTTGAATTTTTTTATCTAATCAGATGACAGTCTAACTCAATGTATTTGTTTCTTTCATGAAATACTGGGTTAGTAGCTATATGTATAGCTGATTTATTTTTACAATATAGTTCTGTTGCCACTAGATGACTTACTATATGATTATTTAATAAATATTTGATCCATATGAGCTCACAACACACACTGGCTATTGATCTCTATTCTGCATTTATGGATGATCTAAAAATTACATGCTGCTTTTTAAATTTCTAAGGCATTAGTGAATTTTCAAGAAAAATACCATACCTTGTAATAGATTTCTTATATCAAGACATCGTACCCAATCACTATCAACATAGGCTTTTAATTTCAATTCAAACATGCTTGAATAAAATAAACCTTGTTTAGATGTCTCTTCGACATACATCAAAACTTTGTAAATAACCTTTAAAGGCTCATCTCTAGGACTTTCCATGAATTGACTAAGGACATGAACTAAGAATGCTTAGTCAGATCTCGTAAATGTGAGGTACATCAATCTCCATATCAATCTTCTGTACATTTTGAAATATGAAATGAGTTATTGATCATCCTTGGAAAGCTTGGTATTTTGGTTTAATGGCAATGATGAAGTTCTACTACCTAACACACTTGTAGTGATAGAGTTCTGTTACCTAAAATACTTGTATCCTTCAACAGATCCAATACATACTTTCTTATATGTGTATCCCCTTTTTTGACTTAATAACTTCAATTTCAAGAAATTATTTTAAATTCCCTAGATCTTTAATCCTATACTCATTATCCAACTTCAATTTTAGTTCATCAATCATGTTCTCATCTTTACCTGCCATAGTAATGTCATCAGTATAAACAACGCTATGATACTTTTATCATTATTCTTTATAAAGAGGTTATAGTCGGTCTTATATTAATTGAACCCTTATTTGACGATGAATTTTGATAATTTGACATATCATTGTCTGGATGACTATTTAAGCCCATACAAGCTTTTCAAAAGCATGCACACTTTTATTTCTTCATTCTTGAACATCGGGGTAGTAACTTCATGTAGACTTCTTCATTGAGGTCTTAATGCGAGAATGCATTATTGACATCAAATTGCCAAAGATATTATCCACTTATTGTAGCCAATGTTATAAGCATTCGTATTAAGACTATTTTTTCTACTAGTGAGAAGATCTCAAGATAATATAAAGATTCTCGTTGTGTGAGACCTTTTACTACCAACTAGGCTTTAATCTTTTCCACTGATCCACCAGCCTTGAATTTTACCTTATAAACCCACTTACAACCAATAACCTTCTTCCTAGGTGGTAAATTAACAATCTTCCATGTCTTATTTTCTTCAAGTGCTTGTAGTTCACTTTTCATGGCATTCTTCCAATTCATATCTCTAGTGGCTTCCTCATATGAGCTGGGCTCTATTTGAGATGCAACATTCAATATATATTTCTTGTGTCCCCCTATAAGTCTAACACGTCCAATTATTTTTGGTATTTGTATGGCTTTATTTATTTAGTCCTGAACATCTGAATTTTGCAGACAAGTGTCTTAGTCTTGAATATGGTCATAGATGTAGTCTTTAAAGTATTTAGATAGTTTCCTATTCTGGTTGATTTCCTTTTAGACAGATCTTCAGGTGTAAAACCTTACCCCGTTTCTTATATTTCATGGATCATCTCTTCACTCGAACCTATTTCTTCAATTTGATTTGAGATCTCTAGTTCACTTTTGTCATGGCATTCCTCCAATTCATATCTCTATTGGCTTCTTTATATGAGCTAGACTCTATTTTAGATGCAACACTAACTACATATTTCTTGTGTCCCTTATAAGTCCAGCATATCCAATTGTTCTTAATATTGATATGGCATCATTTCTTTGGGCATGAGTATATGAATTTTATAGGCAACCATCCTGGCCTTGAATATGGTCACATATGTAGTCTTTTAAGTATTTAAGTAGTTTCTTATTTGGGTTTATTTTCTTCTAGACACCTTCTGATCAATAATGGTTTCTTTAAGAGTAAGATTGTTGCCTTGTTTCCTGTACTTTATGGACCATCTCTTTACTCGAACTTATTTCTTCTATTTGATTTGAGATCTCTAGTTCTAATCTTAGGTTTTTTTTTTTCTCTTTCAGCATGATTTTTTATATAACTATATATAGAAAAAGTTATTTGTGGAGCATTCACATAAATGAATATGATTTTGGTGCACTTTGTAATTTTGTCTTGCATTTTTTGTTCTTGCAAGGAAATATTTTTTCATGAAAAATCACATTCCTTGATATAATAATTTTACTTGTCTCTTCATCAAACAAAATTTAACTTTTAATGCCAAATGGATACCTCGAAAAATACGCATATGTGCATCATTAGTGGATACCTAATTGACACTTAGTTGCTAACTTTTCCTTAAAACTTCTGCCTCTTTACTTGAGCTTTACCTTTGTAACATGTCTCTACTATGTGTGTTGACACATTGCAATTGGAACACACAATCTTGTTTGGGTTTTCTTTAGAGCATCTTTTTAAGAAATTTCTATTCACTTTGCAATGTGTACAATATTATTTCTCCTTATTAGGGTTTGTGCCATCAACAATGCATACATAGTCTTTGTTTGTTTCTCTTGTACGAAAGGCCATAGCCTATTAGCTATAAGGTCTATATAATTTTTTTTTTCATCTTTTTTTTTCTTTTTAAATGATAAAAAAAAAACACCTCATTCAAGCTGGGGAGGGGTTTTATCATCAAAATGTGTCCCTTCATTCCTTTATAAGTCATCAAGACCTATCAAGAACTTCATTATATAATCCTTCTCCTGATACTCAATGATGGTCCTTAATCCTCCACATGTGCAGTTGGGAATAAATGATAATTAAAAAGTTCATTAATAAGACTTTTAAGTTTTGAAGTATACTCTTCTTCAATCCTGACTTTGCATGTGCTTACTATGGACTGTTTAACCTTATATGCTCTTGGTGCATTGTGTAAAACATTTTTTTTTTGGTTCAAGATCAAGTCATAATTTGTGTTGTTGTCTCGACATAGAATGTATTGTTTTTAATATTTAGGCGAGAGTGCATTCTGCATCCACTTGATTACGATATTATTGCATCGTAACTAATATTCTCTCAGTGGATTTGTCAAATTTC